>JAWWMK010018004.1:0-19507 GCA_035047105.1 Galeopsomyia nigrocyanea | reverse complement strand
ATACACGCGCGCGCGCGCGGATAGAGAGATATAGTATATACCGATTTTGGTGTGCAATTATATCGATCCAGCCGCTGTTCGCACACACATACACATATATAGAATACGCAGTGTGCATTGTATTCGAGTATTCCGAGTGCTCTCGTGTAGGAAGAAAAAAAAAAGAGAGGAAGGAAGGAGTTAAAGCAAAAGGAGGTCAGCGCACCTTTCTCTCACGCCTCTCTGCGGACGAACCAGCATCTCTCTCTCTCTGCTGTTTCGCGCACGCGGACGAGGCGCGGTCGCAGTCGCAGAGAAATGCCAAATGATTTATACGAAGACTGCCGAGGGGAAAATGTGCATTTTCCATCGTAAAAGTATACACAGCAACAAATAAAAATAGGTATGATATTGCCATTGTTTATAACCGACACTTGAATGTGAAATAATAATAGCCTGCCGTGCATTAAATCTAGAATGAGCATTGTTAAGTTGCACGATGGTACCTTTGACGCCACCTAGCTAGTATTTGAAAACTTTAGTCATTCTGAGACCATCCTTATACTTAAACACCAGAAGACGAGACTATTCAACGTCGAAATTTTACTTTGAAAAGAAAATCCGAGTACATAGCGGCAAGATATAAAGGTAGGGAAAAAAATACCGGAACGTGAGCGTTCAAAGTTTTATGATTAATAGTTGCACCAATGAAAAATAGCACGTTGCACGATGGTGCTACTTTCCTCGGAAGCTTATAAGCGTAATTTCTCACTTTTAACGCTCCGATTGACGTCTAAACGCATGTACTTTAGATTCAATATCAGAGATCCAACGGCTCATCATCATCTTTTGCCTACGAACGTCTTATTAATGAACGAGCAGGCAAACAGTGCGTAGATTACAAGAATTAGCATCTTAAAATGCGAAGGGGAAAACGCGCACGCCTCTTTTGCCAATAACGAGAGAGGTGCAAAAAGAGAGAATCGAGGTGGAAAGAAAAAAAAAGCCAACGCTACCGTGCTGCACTCTCAACCTTCGAGGTTTTTTACGCTCCACTTGCGGACGTCGCATGACGCGCTCGTCATACAGCTCTCGTATACATACATACATACATATAGGTGCAAGTAAGCAAGCAAGTGCACTCGCGATGCACTTTCGATCGATTCGAAAATACGCTAATGACCGTCGAGAGCCGTTGAGTTTCTTTTCTCCTCACGCGGCAAATCGACGACGCTCGATGCTTGTCATTGCCTTATTTTTCTTGCTTATTTCTGCATCTCCTCCATTTGCATTTTAAAAGTCCATTCGCTAATAAACGTGTCACTAATGGTGTGATTTCACTATGAACTCTTCGTGGTGCACCTATTCGCATAGATCGCTGTTTCGTATTTTCCTATGTACAATGCACTTACTTGGACATTAGGCCTATTGGACATACGTCGTTAGCCTTTTAAAAGCTTGCTGTTATTTTTTATATTTAACCGCATGAGCCCCACGAGAAATCCAAGTTTTTTTTCGCGAAAAAGTTGGAAAAAGAGTGTTACTCTTGTCAGTTTAATCAGCATGAGTATGTATACTTCGCAACGTACACGGTATTCACTGGAGACCACGAAAAAAAAAAAATTGAGCCGTCGCTCTGTAGTTTTTCGAGTGTAAATCTTCCACGCGCTAAATTGTATCATTCCTGTATAAATGTGATACTCGCATAACTTGTTTTATTTAAAATTTTCAGAAACTATGTCAATCGATAAACTCAAAGCCGTGTGTATTGAGGTTTCCACTGCAATTTCGTTGTAACAAGCCCTATTTACAAATATTTTACATCTATAGAGAGTGTGGTGATACGATTGGTAATTAATATCGATATCGATCTGTGCTTCAATGTTGAGAAATTACACATGGATATAGAAACAAGTTATATAGCAGATGTACGAGAGTAATTAATTTTAACGCATACGACAAGTTCGTATAATGAAAGTGCAAAAAGACACAGCCAAGATAGATGATTGAAAGGAAGTTTCTCAGAGTGGCTGATGCGATCGTAAACGTATTTTCATTGCATGCAAATGAGAATTTACGAGCGAGTTAACATTTAGCGAGCTGCACTTTCGATCAAGAAATGCATATCCGGCCAAGACACACTCGAAGGTTAAAATAACTACGTGGAGTAGTTGGTCAGCGATGGTGTACATATAGTATATATGAATTGCTCTCGAGCGGCAGTTTCGCCTATATACCGAAATGAAAGTGCTGCACCGCATCTTGAAATATCTCTTTGGCGTGATGCACGTCCTCGAGTAAATATTCGGCAAAGAATGCCGGCAGTGCGCGCGCGGCGAGACTCGTCGTGATATATACGTAACCAGCTGCCTGCTGCTGCACTTTCTTCGCTTCACTTTCGCTTTTTTTTTCTTCCCTTCTTTTTTTTTCACTGCGTACACGCGAGAGGGAACCGGTCCATCGCCAACGTCTTCCAAAAGGCGAGAAGGTTCATTTGCGAAAATCCGGCAACAACAACTTTCGATTGCGAAAGTGTCGTCGTCGCAAGTCGTCGCAAGTCGTCGCAAGTGCACACCACGGCGGATGGACGACTATGGGCCGTTTTTGGTTTCCCCTCTAAACGTTTTCGCGAGACATGAGTTGCCGCAACTCATTCCATTGACTTTGTAATGCGAGAGGATTTTGCGAAATTGGGTTGTTGATGATGCCTGGTTTTTCACCGCTACACGATTATAGTCCCTCTACCGAGAAATCTGCTGACTTTTGTGCAACTTTATACACGCAGCAGGTGATATATAAGTTAGCCGCTCGTCTGACTTGTCAAATTCCTCATTTTTTCAAGTTGTATGGCGATACGTGGAAGTAGGTAAAACACTAGAGTCTCTCGGAGTATAAGATTTTTTTTTTAAAAGCAGTCAAACCACTTTTGAGAAGCTCTCGAAGAAGTTATAAAAGCAAACGAACCGCGACTGCGAATATACATCCGCATCGAGTCTATATAAGCTCTCGATCTCGTAGTTATATCGTTAATCCGAAGCGGCGAACGGAAAACTATACAGTACCGCGCAATAACAAAAGTTATACACAGTTAATCCCATCAGGCCATTTGCACACAGCGCGTGACGAACTATCAATCAAAACCCTCGTTATAAAACGAAACGGGTGCGCACTTGGCACTCCACGGCGGCGACAAATGATCTCCGCGGCCTTAATCCGCCAAAGCTTGCAACGCTCGTTATCTCTCTCTCTCTCTCGTATACAATTTTATACACGCTCGCAATTAAAATACGCGATCTTCCTCTTTCGGGCGTATATATAATTATGTACGAATCCAGTAGAAGGAAACAACGGCTTGCGTAAGCTTACTCGCGTTTCTTCCGCTTCTTCATGTATATACGCGTGCGTGTTCGCCCCTAAAACTCACACGCGTCACTATCTCACGGAGGAAGTGCATGCTATGCGCGCGTGGAGAGAAAATTTTTTTTTTTTTCGCTCCAATTTAACCAAGCGCGCGCCAAAGAATTTCGTAATAACTAGCGGCGCGGTTTTTGTCCCTGGTAATTAGTTGCAGTTACGAGCTCGTAAATACGGCCGTTACAATGGACACTTTTTTTTCTCTCTCGTCTTGTTGTAGCATACTATATAAAAAAAAAACAGACAAGTTGTCCGCGTTGATATTCCCTTGTCACGGATACGACTACGCGGTTATCTCTCAATTTGCATTTTGCTCCTAAATTAGTAGCCTCGGTCGAGCTTCAAGATTATGTTAATAAGCCGCGGCTATACATACTTAGAACTGCGCTCCTAGTTTTACTATTAGAAATCATGCTGACGAGAGTAAGAGAGACGACTATGGGACATGCATCAGATAAAATATTTGATTATCTCTGAAATATATATGTATATATATATAGCGATGTAGAACACGAGTCACCTGTAACATAAACTGGAGCAAAGTATCCTTATAGTTTTGACGCGTAGAAAGTCACGAATCAAACAATGATCGTTCGAAATAACCAAATAAAAAAAATTCCTCACGCATAGACGAAAGCACTTGTGATTCCGAATAAAAGTGCTTAATTAACGATGCCAGGTGAGTTTTCTCGTTGTGCGTCAAAGTCAGGTTCTCACACACACAGACATGCGCGAAGCCGACGAGATCCGCAAGCTGTCGTATAAAGAATAGGAGTATAGTAAAAGCCGAAAAGGAAGTGGTATAAAGACTATTCTGGATCGAGTCATTCGCTTTGACGAATGTGTCGGCGACCCCTTGCGCGCCGCGCGAGTCATTGTTACATTGCGCCGTACCGTGAGTCGTGAGTTTTTTTTACCTCCCCGGATAGGCCGAGGCAACCTTTCTTTTTCCACGCTACCGTTGTATTTATCTTTAAAAAACCAAGTAGTACGATGATGTCTTTATAAAAGATCTATCAGCGGCGAGTGCTGCACTCGTTAGCGTTATAATTTTTTTTTTTTTAGTTTCACTTTTTCTGGCGGTATTTTCGATCTACTTCTCTGAAAAAGAGAAAGAGAAACTGAATTACACGGCGCGCAGTCGAGGAAGAAAGAGCACACTGATTGAAGTACACACTCTTACAGGGTCAAGAGGATTTTTTCTTTCTTTCTTTCTCTCGTTTCTTTCCCGCGGCGTTTATAGGTGCGTTACAGACATTAAAACCGACTTGCAAGGAGAGCCTCCATTGTCGACTCGACGGATAATGGTAGCTATTTTCACTTGCACTCGCGCGCTGGCGGAGAGGAAGAGCGAGGCTCATTTTATATGATAATGTTGTGATATATAGCTCGGGGCTATACGCGGGAAAGGAGAGAGAGAAAAAAAATCAGCTGTATGTTTGCGCCGAGAAAGTGAAAACATAAGTGTTCTCGTTACAATTTTTTTTTTCTTCTCTTCTTTCCTGAATGACATACGCTGAATATGTTTTCTTCGGTTACACTTGAACTTGCGAGTTTATGCATGTGTGCTCTGAAGGAGATAGAGAGAGAGAGAGAGACATGTACGCGCGCATTAAGTTTTTCCGCTCGCGGTAAATTTGTTAGCTAAATTGTCGGCATAATTTAGACGTCGTTTGTCGGATTAACTGCGTGTGAAGGAGAACATAGCTCATTTCTGAGAGTTGAAAATTAACAAACACGTATGTACATTTATCACACTTCACGCGAGAACATCTCAATTTTCGAGAGTTAAACGGCACGTAATATATACACTTCAAAAAACCTCTCGTTTCCAAAAGTGTCACACGAATGTAAATATTGCGACAGGAGTACTCCAAATGAAAACCAAGTATCAAGTGACGACGACTGCCGAAAATAAATGTATACGTCGAGCAGAAAAAAGAGGAGCTTGAATTGTTAATAGCTCGCGGGAGCAGCGACGCGTTGAAGTACTATAACAGGCAAATAAAAATTCGTTACAGTGGGTGAGCACGATGAATAATACACTACTTTTTCAATGGAGCTATATTGATAGAGGCCCACTTAAAAAAAAACAACGATATTTACGTAATCTAAACGTTGCGGTTCCGGCGTTGCGTCTATAATCCAGATCAGCAGGTCGCGTGTTATGCTTTCTGTGGGAAAACTGGAAATTCGCGCGCAAAACCACCTTTAAGATCTTCCGGTAATTAACACGCCACAGATGTATATATATATTTGTATATAGCATCGCTTTCTTGTTGCGGAGTCGGAAGTTCTGTATATACCATTAACACTTTCGGACACAATTACACGCTTGACGCTTGAATCAACGCTGTCGCGCGACGAACTTTTGAATTTTTAATTGCGAGCGCGCGCTACACCCAGCTACTTGCCGATGTTTTCGCTCTGTGAGAGAATTAAATTTCACTTTTTTCCACCCAAAAAAAAGAAAGTAACCATTATCACGATGAATCATCTTTTGTTAAAAATTAAAATTCTTCCGTAGGTGGCCTTTTTAGTAGCTATTAAAATTATAATTTTTGGTATTTAATTAAAAAAAGCGAGGATTTTTGTTACAGAAAGCAGATTTTTCCCACAGGTTACAGAGTGAAAAAATAACGGTATTTTCGAAATTTCACAATGTGTTTTTTTTTTTTTTGCGGCGAAAGTTTGAGAATGTTAACTTAACTATTTTCAAAGGAATTTATTACAAGCTAAAAGAATTTTTAAAGTATTTTCCCACGTAACAAGAACAATTCTCGGGGCGACATCCTTTTATAATGCTATAATTCACGGAATAACTCTGTAATTAAGTAATTCTTCTATTTTATGCTCTTTAACGGTGTAATTGAAAACCATTTGATCAATTAATCACAACTTTGAAAAGGCAGTTACCGTCAATCAAAACTACTCGTGCTCAAACATAAACTTTGGTAATTAATAGTTTCGATGAGGTAAAATATTTGAAATATGTTACTGCTTTACTTTTGTATGCGTATGTGTTTAGTATTCATCGAGAGCAACGTAAATCACACGAAAATAATAATCCCTACGAAAATAAACTTTACGATAAGTTTCATTGCATATTACATATGTAATTTATGTGCTTTGTCGCGTTTGCTTTGGAGAGCTGCAACGTAAATTAACCCAGCAGAAATGAGAAATTAGGAATATTCGCCGCCTGCTCGCACCAATTATCGAATAAATCAGCGAATTACGTTGCACAAACTTGTCTGCGCGCGAAGAAAATTAAGAGAAAAAAAAAGAATCCAAAGACAGCAGGTATTAACAGTTTTGTTAACGGCGAGGAGTTTCGAGAGACGAGAGTTAAAAATGTATGCCGCTCTTACATCCGCATTTTCTCTAATTAGACAAAAAATTCACGGAAGAAGAATGGTTAAGAGTATCATCGTCAATCTCCGAAGATCGGCCGATTTCGAGGCGGCGGCGGCGCTCCGTCAGCGAAAGTTAAACCGCTATAAGAAAGTGCTCTTGACAAAACAGCTCGTTCGAGGGGTACGAGAACACGAAAAAAAAAAAAAGAGAATTCGAGTAAGGAGGAGGAAGAAGCGACCTCGCGGCAACGAAAGAAAGAGAGAGAGAGAAAGAGAGAGAGAGAGAGAGAGAGAGAGACGTCGGCAAAAATTGATCAGCCTTGAGAGCAGCGGCACGGTGATGTTGTATTATAAAGTGAGTATATAAGGTATGTAGCGAAAGAAGAAAAAAAGAAGAAAGCCTGGAGGACGCCACATAGGTCGGCGACCTCGCGGCGTTGTCTCGCGATGTATATACACGCATATAAGAGCTGCGTGAAGCTGCTCACACACTGACCCCCATTTCGCGCTGCTGGAAAAGAAGATATAGCTATATAGCGCCGCCTCGGGAATGTGAATGTGTGTGTGTGTGTGTGTGTTCGTGCTATGTGCGGCGAATTCTCTTATCCGAGAGAGCTTCACCTGTCTAGGTATACGTATGTATATACAGACACATCTGTCTTTCCTTGTCTCGACGACTGCGGCACGTCTCTTCTCTACTGCTGCACAAAGACTCAAGAGAGTCAGCCAATTTGCAGGCGGAGTACTCCAGCCATGCTGCTGTTATGTGCTTTTTTTTCATACCTGTTTTTTTTTTTTCATTTAGAGCCTAATTGCGCACTCGCGTGATATGCTAACCGCTACACGCCAATTTAATCTTTTCAATAGTAATCGCGTCTCTCGTGCTTCTTGGATTCTATTTACGCTTCAACCTCAAGCTATTATACCCATTGTGTTTAATGTTTTCGCACTTTCCTTCTGTGGTTTCTCGCTATATTCAAGTTTTCAGTCAAACCGTGCGTTTTTGCAAAAAAGAAATAATTTTTTTGGTTCATTAATGAGGATTTATAACGAATACTATTTTTTTAAGTGTTATATACAATCGCAATGCTTTTTGTAATGTCAAATGTTTTCAAAGTATTGTTACTATATCAGAGTTTTCGCAGTGGTAATTATAGTAATACAATTGCAATATGCAGTACCGCATTTACAATAACAAAGTTAAACTTGCATAGTTATTTGCATTGTTAGTACAACAGGATTCCTTTTGCAGTTGTATTACTTTTGTCCTTCAAAAGTTGATAAAATCAGCAGCTTCTTTGTCGCTACCAAATCATCTTTTCAAGTGAAATCATCAAATAAAAAATTGAGCTTTAATCGAAACGTTTTTTTTAACAGTAATAACCAATTTTTAATCTGATTATTAAAATGCAAGTAGCGCAATTAAAAAATCTTTTTCAAAGTTATTACCGGTTATACTATTTATTTTTATTGCAGTGAAAATGCTGGTGATTTGTTATCGGAATATATCTGTCTGTCACTGCTTTTCTCTTACGAATAGATTTCAATTCACGTAAATATAAATTCGTACTTTTATCTTGATTAAAATACACACTGGTTTTAATATACGAACAAATTTAATTAAAAGGAGAGTTAAGAGTGCAATTCGCACGTATGAAAAGAACACTTATTTCAATTTATTTTTGAAAATTCGGAAAAATATAACAAATAAACAAGTTATAACGTGAATATGTGCATCGGATATCTGCAGGATTGACATCGTAAAAGATCTGGGTCATTTTCCATGGAAATACAGAGATTAATAAAACCGGTGAGTGTTGGGCTGGAAATGGACGACGAAATAAATTAAACCGTAAAAGCCGACGTTTTTTTTTTTTTTGCGCGAGTGCTACTATACGCACTCCACTCTCACTGGCAATTTCATGCTCTTTTTACAGATGCAGAAAACTTCTGCATTAAACTTTCCAACTACTTCAATGCTACTTCAATGCTACGATTTACTTATTCGTCAATCTTATTAAAGAAAAGAAACAGAAGTTTCCTAAGATATTATAAACTTTAATTTAGCTCTGCTAATAAAAGTTTGAGAGAATTTCGTTTGAGCATACAATGAAATTGCGGACGAAGAAAAGTTCCTCCACAATCCAATAAGTCCGTAAGTGTCCATAATAATAAAGATGAGCAAACTTGGCGAAAAGTACTCCGGGTTTGAAATTTTTCCGCACTTGCTTTTCATTTTCAACTTTAATAGCGTTCTAGTTGTTGTAATTTGATGAGATTTAAGAAAATCAAGAAAACATTGAGCAATCTCTAATGAGGCGAGTCGCAATTAGACGAGCCTCGCAAATGGTTTTTCCGCGTGTAATCTTCATTTCGTATTTCACATTTTGATAGTAGTTACACGTAGCGAGGCGTGATTACAGTGATGTAATCAACACTTTTGAACTGACGATTAAGGCAATTTATTTAAACCTCACTAGAATTAATTTATTTAATGACTTATTATTCGCGAAAAGCTAAACGTTTGCACGTATAAGTGATGCATTTTTGTTGTCTAAAGTAAGTGGCTTATTTGAAACAATCCGTTTGAGCAATCATTTGCCCCCCCCCCTTCCTCGAAAAAATCAAATGATTTTATTACTTCCTACGAGTAAAAATTCAATCTGATTCGATGTTTTTGGCGTGTTAATAAATTGCGAAATGACACTTAGGCAAATATCGATTACGTAATTAGTTTGCACACTGCAGGAAACGATTAAAGGATTCCAAATAAACTGAATCACATAAATGTGAAAGTGGCTTAATTGGCAGTACGTATTTATATAAAATTATTGCAATTGATACAGAAAAAAAGGATTTTAATCTTTATATCATATCGCGAATTTCAATTTGACAGGAAGGAAACTCTAATCTCCATACGATGGAGAATTATGATTTCATATCGAAGTAACATAAAATAAAATGCCTCGTAAAATGCTTATTGAACAATTTAAGTGCTCTATACGTCAATAAATTAATATAGCAAGAAAATAATAAATAAAGATTTTAATAAATTCTAAGACGAAATCCCATAATTATAGAATTAGTTATAGAATGTCGGAATACTCAAGCTCATAAGAAAAATCAAATCTCAACCCTATCAAGTAATCTTGCTGCGCACGTAGTAAACTATTCAACCGGACATTTACATTCACTAGCGTGTGATACTATTCTTTAGCGATCGATACCTTTCACAGATACTAGAAGGAATTTCGCAATGTTGTCACAACTATTTACATTATTACAAGCGAGGTGATATGAAATTAGCAATGAAAATTATTTACACATTTTCATTAAAACTTCCTACACAAACGTTTATAGCATTTTTTTCGCAATATCATTCATGCTGTTGGAGTTGCTAATATTAACTCTACCGTACGACTTGTTTTATTGAAAAAAAATTATTTTTACAAAAAGTACAAAAAAAAATATCGAGCGTGTACCGGATTTGGATGAATTTGAAAATGAGCAAAAACTGTACCAAATATAATATTTAAACGCGGATGTGAGTCAAGCAAGAGGCCGTGAATAAAACGATCTACCAGAAGTGCAAGAAACAGCACTAGTAAAATGTCAATCACAGGAAAGTCAGAAAACATCTTGTTCGACATTTTCCAGTCGATTAATCCGATCGCCGAGAATAGACGTGCGCGCCGGGTATATAGCACGATCGCGGCAGCCTCGTCTCTATATTTATATCTGTATATACATTGCGGAAAAAAGTCGGCCTTAAGCTCTACACGGCTTCCCACGAGAGTGGCGCGTAGAATTGGCGCGGAGAAGAGAAATCCCGGCATATATTCCACATAAAAGCGACGGAGAAAGAGAGACTGAAAAAAAAAAGCTGTAAGCTCTCGACTCACCATGATGAGGAAAGAGAGACCGGCGCTCGCGCCAATCCTCGGGGGTGAAATATGCGTCTGACGTCGGCTCTTCTTCTTCCGCTCCTCTTCTCTATGTGTGTGTTTCTCTGTCTCTTTTTCTTGACTGCTCACTGTAGCACTTCGCACCACCGACCCATCTCCTCGAAACCACCCCGAGCACTTGCCTGCGAATGCGGCTCGAGTCAAGTTTAATCGAAGCGAAAAAGTTAAACGAGAACGGAAAAAAAATTACAATGGAAATTTTTCGACTCGATTTCTTCTCGCGAATTAGTCAGTAGAAAATGTTTCGCGTCGCTGACTCTCGGGGCAGACGAAAAGAAAAAACAACAACGAAGATGCGTGTGAGTGTATTACTCGTATACACGAGTCGTAAGATCCGGTGTATGACTGTTTGAGTCGGTTCTAGTGGCGAACGAGGCTCTATATAGGGCCCCCCTCCAGCAGGACCCTTTCTCTCTCTCTCTCTCTTTCTTTTCCATGGTGAGGACGTATTCCGCTGGCCGTTGCTGCTGCTGCTGCGAGCGCGCACGACGACGAGAGAAAGCCTCTCCTTCGCCGACTTTTCTCCCTCTTTCTCGCGCTTATGACGCTGCCGCCGCTGCCGGTCCTCACGCGTGATGTATACGTGCCTTTGCCGACTGCTCGATTTTTCCCGGACCATTGGTCACCACCACCCACGAGCTCCTTTGATCTTGCTTCCCCGAGCGCGACCAATTGACATTGATTTCTTTCTATCGAGTTCTCCGCGCGGCACTGTCTTTATCGAATCTTATTGCTTTTTCTCTCTCTTCAAGCCCGTTCCACTTTTTTCTTTTTACCTTTCTTTCTCTCCGCGCGCGAGCTAGCCGATCGGACCAAACATTCCATGTCCAATTTTTTGAGGTCATAATTGAAAAATTTCCAAGCGATGATTTATTCGCCGACGCATTTCAGTCAAATCATTGTTGGGATTTTCTCTCTCTCGATATGGTAGGTGCAGCGTTTCAAAACTCGATTTCCCTCATATGGAATCCGATAACTGCTTTTTTATTGTGCGACTCGCGGGACCGAGAGAACCATCGCTAATAAGCTGGAAAAACAGATTACAAAATTGAAGCGACTCGTCATAAAATGCTTAACGTGTAATGACGAGGATTGCGTTTACAATTTTTAGACTTAATATTCTCGAGTGTCGTAAAGTTCATTTGTACACTGAAGTTTTTTTTTATTCCTTCGTCCATTCACAACTATGGCCTTGATACCGCTCGAAAAGAAAACATATGAAATGGATAATCGTTCATATTCGTGTTGTTTTATATTATTATTTTTGTCGAAAAAAAAATCGTTAGTTATACGTCGTGATGAGCAAATGATCATCGAAATAAACTACTGCAAGTCAATCGATTCGCATGTCGGATTACCAACAATAAAATTGTCTTTTAAATATATTTTTCTTCGACACATTACGTGATCCACGCCATCGCATTGCATAAAAGGATCGAAACTCATTCTATTCAAAAACATCATTATCGATGCTACAAGTGTACGTGGGATCTTTAACTTTCTAAGACAATGCTGCGATGTGCGCGCGCGCACGAACGACGCTTCATCTAAGGCAAAACGCCTTAGCACCTTTTTTGCGCGGGTATAATTACATCACAGACCGTTGGTCGATTAAAGCGTACTTTATGCCCACTGCAAGAGCTGATCTTTCTTTGATAAGTTTGTTTACGTAAACGGTGAAAGAGTGAAAAAGCAGAAGATTTTTGCAAATTTAAAAACTAGTTTTAAATAATTTTTTGCATAATTTTATTATCTGCAATACATGGCATGTGTGGCAAAAATATTCTAAGCATTCGAGTATTTCAATGTGAATATTCACCAGTGTAAAGACAGTTTGAATTTCACTTTTCAACTCTCTTCCTAAGTGACACAGCACAGTAGTACGTTTAGTCATTAGCACAACACCAGAACGTGTTAATGTATCTGCAAATAGATAAATGGAAAGTGAATTGCGATGATAATTAAATTTGAAAAAAAAAACAACATTATTTTCGGCTGGTAACGGTACGCAATCCGTTAGAAAAACAAATGTCGAATTTTTAAAATTTATTAAAAAAATATTCCGTTATATTTTCATGGAAAATTTTTATAATATAGGAGCGCAAAAAAAAACATAAACAAGCTACTCTAAAAAAATGCACATCGTCAACGCAGCACATCAAGCAAAGTTGCTTCCGGTCTGGTAATCGCAAAGTGGCCAACAGTAGCGCCTAGATCCTGGTATAAAGCACTTTCAGAGAGAAAGAGAGACAGAGAGAGAATATGCTTATCCTAGAGAAAGCGTTTAAGTGCAGTATTGTAATACTTAATTTCGTTCAAAATATATCAATATACATAAGTTTATCCGAATAAAAGTTGGTCGCTTGTACTCTAGCGGTAAAAGAAAAAAGCTTAATTAATTGATTAATCGCGAATACGTACACTGATAATTGCGAAATGCTTGGTGCACAAAAAGGTTGCAGAAAGTGTAACATTACGAGTTTTACAATTTACAATTAGATCACAGTCTCGAACTCTCGACTAAAAACCGAACTAAAGTATCAAGCAAGTAGAAACAGCCGAGTTCGGTCAGACGACAACGTAACCCTAACGCGACCGCTATAAATAGCATTGCATCGACGAAATAATCACATTCCAAAATGAATGTTGTATGATGGAAAGGTCGCTCCTAGTTCCACTCGTTATAAAAATAAATAAAACCGCGATGCGTGTTATGTGTATAAACCTGGTTGCAACCGCGTTATACGTATACGCGTCGAGTGACAGCAAAACAAACGTCCCGAGGGAGAGGAGTGCGCAATTGGAGTTTATCTGCGAAACAAAGCACAAATCACTTGGCCGAGCGTATAGCTGGTACGTTGGGTAATCGAGCACCTCGTCAATTATTGTCCGAGCGCCCGCGCCGCGCGCCGGAGGAGACAGCCAGCGCGGAGCGCGAGTAGAAGCCCGCGAGATAACACAATTGGCCAGACGCCCGCGCCACTATACTACCCACACATGTCTCGCGACTTGAATTACGAAAAAGACACAAAAAAAGTTCGATGTTGGTGTTTCTTTACACGCGAATTTACGCAGTGACTTTTTTTATCCTGGGATGCGATCGAATGATAACTTGCGACACACGCACCCACCTCTCTTTTTTACACCTCTCTCGGTGAATTTCAATGCCAGTTCAATTCAGAGTGCGTGGTTCGTCCTATGGAGAAGTGCATCAATACAAGGTCGTCGCTCGTTCATTCACAGTGCAATAATTTACGAACGAAGCCGGGCGCGATCAGCTCGCAAAACCTATTATTCCTTTTCAGTTTCACTTTCCTGCAACGCATGACGCGATATATTGCCGATACATACATACATACATACGAATAAAATCGCAGTTAGAAAGTAAAGCGCGCGAGGCGCGGACTATAACGGCTGAAAAAAAAAATGTCTATACGTTTTGCCAGGGCGCGCGATACAGAAAAGCCGCTATATAGTGAAAGAACTGGGGCATTCTCGTTTACGTATACATTTAGTTGGCGTTTCGTGCATTGTCCTCTCCGCAGAATGTTTATTTCACACCGTTATACCGCGGCGTGGATATATAGATAGCGCACATAATATATATAATACGCGCCACACGCGTCTCTTCAAGGACGCGGCGCTGAGCTGAGAAACTGTGCGCGCATGCTAAATTAAACGCGAGTCGCGCAGGATAATGCACATACCTATACACGCGCTCGCTTTTAAACGCGCGCGAGTTAACTCGCGATGACGGCGCCTTTTTAGAGCGCCTGTGGAAACTTTCACTGCGAACGCGGTGCGTCTATACGCGTTAATAAAATCACGACTAATATGGCTGGTTATGCCGTGGCGGCGGCGGCGGTGGGTTCGCATTTTGCTCGATATATTATACTACACACTTGGAAAGCCTTTTCCCAGCGCGAAAACACACGTCGTTTATGGCCTACGTGCCTAAATCCGTTCAGATAAGCATGCCGTCTCTCGTTTCTCTCGTTGATGAAAGTCTTTTATTTTTTTTTGTCTTTCTCCGGAGGAATATTTTAGACTGGCTTTGGAGATAATGTTGTGATAAGCCGTTGAAAATCACACCAGTTTCACCCGTACAAAATAAGGCTAGTATGTCTAATAGGCGATGGGGCTTAAAGGCTAGTAGGTCATTTTATGGGTTGTCGCGTGTTTTCTATATACGCTTCGATAAAACAATTATTGGACTAACATTATCCCATCGGCAAAATCATTAACAACGTTCAGCCAACGTGTAATTATACCGCGTGCTCTACTTGCATTTACGAATATTATTATATTTTTTTCATATTGTGCTCCGAAATGATCGCGTGACTTGATCGTGTTCGTGTACCTGCCATAATGCTATCAGTCTTCATTATATTTGAATCTATATTGCGTGTGATCATCACAGCATTTGATTTTTCAAATGCATCATCTGATTTTATCACGTGAGACCTTCGGATCACAACCGTCGATGGATTGTAAATCTTTTATCAGATAAGTTGTGTGTGGGCAAATGATTTTGTAGAAGCTAGATAACAAAAGATTTTGAGAGTGTTTATCAAGAGTATTGGAAAAAATGAGAAAAATACTATTTGGTTCTTCATTATTTGGAACTTTGCCAATATCTGAATATTCTTCGCATTCATAATCGGTCGGTAGTAAAAAAAAAAATTCATGTGTCTTACAAGGCAATGCTCTTAAAAAAAAAAGAAGAGAAATGTTAACAAGTATAATGATTCACTAAAGTAGGCTCATGGAGATTCAAATGACTGACGTGGTTAATTATCTTTAAAATTAACGATGACGAACAATAGTCAATAAAGCGCGGCAGGCTAAATTAAAAATGAAATTGAGTGGGGCGTATAGCTCTCGTGAAAAGTGCACTATTAAAAGTGGTAACGAGAGCCCTTGACGGCATTCAAGTTGGATTTCCGAGAATGCAATGCGCATCACGTGCATCGCAGCCAAAGGGTACAAATAAGAAGAAGAAGAAGAAGCGCAATGCAACGCATCCGACAACAAAAGCAAGAGCAAGGATTCGAGGCCGAAGTGCAGCGTACGCTATACGTTTGGAGGTCGACACACGTCTAGAAAAGAAAAGCGCGCGCGCGCGCGCGCCCAACAACACGATATATATCCTCGAAGACTGCCTCGTTTCCCTTTCACTGCACGCGTATAGGTATACACACACGCTACCCTCCCCGCACGTTACAATATATATACCTGCCTGTACGTATGCGCCGAGAGCACCTCCTCGGAATCTAAATTTAGAGTCGCTACGCGCTCAGACATACTTGAAAAAAAAAAAAAAGAAAAACGAACAGCAAAGCTGATTTTTTTTCCTCTGCCCCGCGGCTGCTGCATCCTCTCTTTGCATTGTATATATACTTTCGCTCGTGGCTGAGGCCAGAGTTGTGCAAATGGACATTTCTCATGCAGCATTATGTTTTTGCACGTTTGTTGGATGTTCTTTTTTTTTGTTTGTCGCGTAATCGTGAAAAATTCTGAGAACCTCGTTATAAATTTCAGTCAGAATTGCGTATTGAAATGTCGTGCCTAGCGAATTATTTGACGGGGTTGAATTTCCCTGCCACTAATTTATTTACCGCGCGAAAAAGTTTATCGACGTCAGAGTTGAGTAATTCGAGCAATTCAATTATAAACTGCAATTACGTGCCTAGCATTTTAATGAAAACGTTTTCAATTGTATGTACGTACCTCAAATTTTTCTCAAAGTACAAAACATGCGTAAATGAACATTTCCGGATCGTTGGAATGATTGATTTTCAATAATGTCAAAATCCATTTGCTTGTTCGAATCTAACTATGTAATAACCGTATCAGTGTAAATATAAAACTCGGCAATATTTTTCGCGGTATCTTCATACAGATGTATCGAAAAGTCAAATTTTAAAATTTTTATATTTTGAAGGCATAAATCGAAAATAAAACTATTCAACAATATGTTCTTAAAATTTCAGAGCGAAAAACTAGTTGCTATGACTAGTTTTGCTAATTTTATACCTATGATTCACTGCACAAACTTTAATGTGTTTCCCCGAAATAAAATTTTCACGACTCTAAGTAAGTGCACGATTATTCGGCGAGCTTTCAACCTATTGAAAAGTAAAAACAAAACCATTATTTGGAGGTTTGTAACTGCTACGGTTTACAGTGTTATCATCTGCTATAATATCTGGACTGAAAGAAATAATGTCGATACAGTACAATATATAAGTTGCGGCATTGAAGTTCGATCCATCGTTAGTGATGAAATATTAACTTTTATTTTTTTCTTATCTACGTAGTGAGATCGCGGTTTGGAATTGATTTTTCATTGAAGCACGTGCCATACGCTTGTCAATCGGTCTTCAATTGGAACTAATCAAGTACTGATATAAGTAGTTATTTAATTGATTATCTCTCGAATGTGAATTTTTTTTAGCGCATGAATATATAGGTAAATACACAAAAGTTCGAGACATGTTTATACTCACAGCGGTAATCTCGTCACTGATTAATTAAAAGGTCAAATATTATAAAATAATCCCCAATGGCCATTTAGTGCAAAGACAATTGTTTAAGCGTCCGTACGTTATCGAAGAATTGTGATATTTCTTTAGCAACGAGTTGTTTTCGTTGATGCTGATGTTGGCCTAGTCTGGCAGTTCATTGATATTAAAGTGGAAATTGATATCGCACCTTTTTCGTGTAAATTCACAAGTACACGTGCGTAACTTATTTTTTTTTTTGTCACTCGAATTACAAGCTGTCTAAACTTTGATCTCGTAAATTTACAAGAGTTTTCATAACGTAAGTATATCAGCATGTTTGTTTCGCTCGTCTTCAATCAAGTAAAAATTCCATTTTTAAGTGGTTCATAGTTATAGATATCAAATACAAATTGTCTTTGACGATAGCTTTATTTTGAGATCTTGGACATTCAGTATGACACATAGAATATAATAAAAGATGAAACAAGCACAACAACAATGTATCAAGATATTTACGGCTGTGTATAACTTCGTATGCAATATGAGCGACCATCCGCATCTCGATGGCACTCGGGAGTGGTACCTAATACATCCCCAGATCTACACGAATAAAGTATTTTACTTGAACGAGCGTCATGCTTAAGTACATTTAACCTCTTCCTGTATGGCCGCTTGCAGTCAAAAGGAAGAGGTTTTGATTCCGGCTTTGAAGGCGGACTGACATTTTTTCTTGTTAATGCCCAGCAGTCCTTATCATCGGTACACTTAGCTTTTCCGAGGATAGCGATAACCTCGTCACCGTAAGCTTTCATCGTTAAGAGTGTCATTTTATTATCGAAAGTCGTTGTTAAATAATCAAAAAGCTTGCCATCTTCGCTGAGTCGGATGCAATAAAGATAATCAGTGTCACCAGGTTTCTTAATCCAGCAAAAATTCATGCGCGAAGAACTGATTCCGAACGCCAGTCGAGATTTTTCAATACCCAATATTCATTAATCTTGCCATTGGAATTACTCATCTTCGTGAAATAATAATCCCCATTTGGCCCAAAACCACGAATGACGAAATCTTTTGAAGGTAGCCGTTCGATGTGTATGCTTGATCATTGATAATCGACGTCAAACGGACTTTCCTTTTTAAGTCCCCAACCATTCGAAGAAAAGCTGTGCCGGCTTCGCGTGGTGCGTTTACCTCGAGTTTCACAAGAATGACGTTCCTCGCCATCGACGAAGACGTCTACGCTGTCAGTCGACGGTACTACATTAGGATTTCCTTTCACTACCATGAGATCACGTTGCTGGCAATCTGATAATCCCAATATCATGACTGTGGTCTGACGGTCCTTGCGCCTTCTCGTCGTACCAAGCGAGCACAATATGATCTACATCCAATAGTCTAAATGCACTTATGTTTATTGCCTTGGTATCAGGGCGAGCTGTTAGACTGAATAAACATACGTGCTTGTCCCATGCACCCGTTAATTCATCAAAGTACAGGGTGGCATCTATTCGATGAGGTAATTGTATTTCTTCGTACGCTAGACTAGTTCCATGGTCATTTATTGCTTCGGGTGCATACAATATCTCCACTTCAGCGCTTGCTTCGGTTGGTAGCCAGAGGTACAGCAAAAGTACGACGTATCGAAACATTTTCCCAAACTGGCTAAAAGTAAATAATTGACAGAAAATCTTATATTTATAATGACACTGTTAGAGAATACAGTTAAAATTCAATTGTTTTGAACGGCATATACAACACTCACCTGCTTTGAAAGTTTCTTACGATACAAAAATATATTCGAAAGACAATATGCTTTCCACAAAGTATTTTTCTGCTTTGCAACGTGTTAACGTATTGCGAGCAATTTATAGGTTCGGTTTCGTGACAAGAACATTCAAAGTATGTTTTATCAAGTGAAACAGTATAAAACACTCCAGCAACGCGAATTCTGTCGAAATTCAAAACTGAGGCAAACACTATTTTGATGAATGGACGTGGGTTATTTCATAAAGTGAGTACGTCAGAATGTTTGCTTTGTCCACATTCAATCGGATGAAATGATGTGGAAAATTCAATAACATGCGAAGCATAATATTGCAAAGTCATAGCCTTACACGTGTTCCAAATAAATTAGTCGAAAAAAAAAAAACAACAACTAAAAGTCAAGGGGGTATCCTCATACAGATGTAGGGGAGGGTGGGGCAAAACGACACCCCTAACTTTAAAGTCGGCTAAAATCTTAATAAAACAGATAATCAACTTCTGCACGACACATTCACATTCGTTG
>JAWWMK010017993.1:0-19507 GCA_035047105.1 Galeopsomyia nigrocyanea | reverse complement strand
CGCGAATAGAGCAACAACGAATTCCCGCCAGGGGCGCTCTCATATCTGGGCGCATCGCGCAACGCCAGAAATCGACAAAAAGGAAAGAAGAAAAAAAAAGAGAGAAAACGAAAGAAGAAGCCCACATTGCGCCCCGAGGGCAAAGTCGGGCGGCCACGGCCAACAACGTCGTTCGAATGTTGCCTCGGGCGTTTCCAAAGCCACTGCCGCCGCACCGCACCGCGCTCCGCTCGGCTCTCTCGCGCGCACAGCATCGCCTCGAGCTACAACCGAGAGCTGCAGAACCGAGGACGAGAGAGAGAGAGAGAGAGAGAGAGACCCTCCAAAGCCCTCGGCCTTTGCTCGTTAGCTGCAGCGCTTCGGGATACGCAGCCATCGCACCGACAGTATTTTTTTTTAAATAATATTTCTCGGATTTTTGCGATATCACGCAGGCTCCTTAATTATACGCGTGGAATATCGCGTTTTACTTTTTCGGGAAAGAGAAAGAAATATCGACTGTTTGGATTGGAATAATATTTTTAATATTTCTGCTGATACTGTGTATATCGTAATATTAATGTTGGCATATTTTCAGCAATAAATAAAAAAATGTCAGTGTTTATATTTCTTCGGTGTTATAGCAGTCGTTGGATGTTTTTCTTTTTATTGCTCATATTTTAACGGAGTATTCCAGAACCTCGAGCTCTTCATTTTGAGAAATAATAAGCCTTCAGCATTTTCAATTCGATGCCCGAAGCATGTTAGAAACTCATTTTTCGAATACGCCCGGAGCGATTTAATCCTGCGGCGATGAAAATTCGATAGAAATGACGTAACTCGCAATGTTTTTGTTTTGTAATATTTGAAGGACCGCGATAAACTCATAAGTGTTTCTCAACGAGATAAAGATATCGGGAAAAATTAAAAGTTCATGTTGGAGGTGCATTGAACTGAATAATATTTGTTGTCAAATAACGAACGCCAATATTCGTGAATATGCTTATAATAGTTATAAAGTAAATAAATTTGAACTTAGATATTGAACATGTCAAAAAGACATCTTGACTATCTCATCCTTTGATCATAATTGCTATGTACTTTTCTTACATTGCTAACCGAATTAAAACGAATTACCATCTTATTATTCACTAAAATGCAACTTAAATAAACCCTTAAAACTCAACAAAATTAACACAAAAAAAGCTATCAAAGCCAGCCTTCCATCAAACCAAACGCATCGGGCGTTAAAAATACTGCACAGTAGCACGTGGACGCAGAAAGAGAGCGGCGCTTGTCCTGATCACCCACCTCCCACCCTTTTTTTGTGCACTTCCCCTATAGCGTAGCAGGTCGAGCGTGCGCGCGCCGCGGCGGCGACGGCGGCGGCATTGCGCTCGAAGCAAAAGCAACATCGTCGAGCGTGCAGTTGCGATCGAGCCATAGTGGCGTACGAAACGCGTTTATTCGAGTATAACAGTTCATTCGATAGAACTTCACCAGAGAAAAACAAACGGTTCGATTTATCATTGGTCTACCTGTAACGCGCGTTAGTGAATATCCTCGTCCTCGTGGCGCTTTGCATGCCGTTGAGTGCGTGTAAGTGTCTCCGATTATATCGAACGACTGAAGCAGCAACGACGACGACGACGACAACAACACGGCCGTCAATCTGGAGCCCACGTGCCACAAACGGTAAGTTTTTTTCTTTTTCAAATGTATTTGAATGTAAGAGTGAATACTAGGTTATACGCAATAGCGCTTCGATTGCTGATGACAGGTTCGTGCTGTAGCGACAAATGGTTATTTCGTCAGTTGTCTTTTTATCGGAGAAAAGTTTGGGAACATTTTGAAAAATTTTTCGAGAACTATTATCCATAACTCTGATATACATGTAAGTGCCGGCAAATTGGGAGCAATATTTTCGAGAATATTTTTTTTTCAACCTCGTACTGATTATTGCTCCCGGTGTTATTTTTTTTATTAAAAAATAATAATTTTTGCATTTTCCAAATAGTTTTGAATGCCTGGTTTTCGGAAAGATATTGCACTAAGGTAAAAAATGATTTTTTTTTAAATGTATGCACGTGTAGATAAGAGGAATTTGCAAATGATTTCATTGATTCGATTAATGTATATTAACCTTTTATCTTAGAACATTATTTATGTAACTAAATAATTTTGAAATAACATACTCCGGTTTCGAAAGAATTTTCCATTCGAAGGGAACAAATATTTTGAACAGTTACAATCTACGAAAGTCATAGCACATCATTTTCGCACGAAAGTGATGCTAATCTTAGCAATGCCATTCGAGTTCAAGTTCTTTCGCGCGTCTAGAAAGTATAATTCGTGACGATTACAAGCTCAGTAATCATCATCAAAAAGCGCTCAAGCAGTCATAGACGGCGAAACAGAAAAAAAAAACATTTTAAGTCGACACGTACAAGTATATGATAATTTGCGTGGTACTTAGCAAGCAATTCGCTTCTCATCCGCTAATGAGACCCACAGTATAGATATATATGTATGAATTCCCAGGCGCGTTCGAATTTTGTTTCTGAAATTGACAACGAAGGTATGCCAGCAGAGGTGCAGCAGCTAGGGCGCTTTCGCAACGCGTCGCCCTCGGGCTAAGCAGCCGCTGCGCGCCAAACGGAGAAATATATATATAGCATACACACGTATATAAGACCCTTAGGCTACGCTCACAGAATGGGAGAAAGAGGGAGAGAAAGAGAAAAAGAAATAGTAAAAATGGGGATCGAAGTCATAGGGTCACTATTAGATATAATTCGTCGGCTTGTCTGCGCTCACAGTAAAATTATTGGGAATGAGCATTTGAAAGATCACGAGTGATTCATTATGGCGGGATATTGTTTCCCCGAAAATCAATTTAAAAGTTCGATTTCAATTTCAAGTCCTATATGAATTCAATTTACTTGAATTCATACAAAATTCGAAATAATTTTTCGTAGATGTAGAAGTAAAGTCGATAAAAAAAATCGTTGGATGTAAAGCAACGCAAGACAAAAAGAGAATCAAACAAGAAGCAAAAGCCAACTAACCGGCAGCTGTATAGTTACGGTAAATCTTTATCATTACAATCGCAATGCGAATGAAGTCGGTGATTGAATTACTTAATTACATCTCAGCATATTATATCCCTCGTTGCATTAGTGACGGATTTATTATTGCTTTTACCGTAGTACCAGCGTCTTCATCGAAGATGATTGTTCGATCGTCAATCACGCGCCCATATGAATCGCGTGTGAGGCTGTATTTCGTTTTGAACTGCGCGCGCTTTCGCTTTCGCGTATCTCAACTATCCGCAATGCAATACATCTTAAGCTAAAGATTGTGCGTTCAATGAAAATTTTTGCTTTATTAATTAAATTTCCGCGTGAAATAAGTACACATTCATAATTTAAATTTATTTTATTTGTAAACAAATATATAAAAGTATTTTTTATTTCAAAACACTTTGTCTCACAATCTTCAGAAATAATTGCATCGTGTATCGTTTAAAACCTGGCTTAATTCTACAGTATTAAGTTTGCCTTAGCGAAATTAAAGTTGGATATATTTAAGTATTGAAAATTCTTGGATACATGTAATTTTTTGAATGAACGATCATTTAAATTCTAACAAGCATTCAAAGTCCACATGGTTATTATTGCATGCAAAGTTAAGAAATTTGTAAAAATATCAAAGCACCTGATTCTACCATTTTTAAATAAAAAGTACAAAATTCATTGTAATGTCTTAAAAAAATTTGAAACTCTAATAAGATATCGGTATTACTTTCTTTTATTTTGCTATATGTTCATTGATAATACGTGCTGTCTTGTCATTACTCAACATGGTCACGTGATCACCTGAGATATAATGAACTTCTAGTTGACTCTTTGTTACCTAATTAGGTACACAAATAAGTAACTCTTTGTTACCTAAACTTTCCCAGGTACATAAATAATAATAGCCCACTAATACCAAAAATCGATTGCGCAGTAGTTGCAATGATTGTTTCATTCAAAGATAACGTATAAATAACTCCACTATCTGCAAATTTTCTCCTGATAACCCAGCTAACAAACCACACTCTGTCGAAAATAATTTATCTTTTTTCTTGAAATTTGAAAATTCTTAATTGTATTAAAGAAAAATGGTTATAAAAATTTCGCTGTGCAAATTATATGTAACGACGAACTGAATGACACCACTCGCAGATACGCCAACCACGATGATCGTCAACATAACTAAACGAAACGAACGGACAACTCTTGCAGGCATAATCAATAATTAAGAGGGAATAGTATTTTTTTTTGAAAATACATCCGATAGAAAAATTTTTAAACCTTTTCTTCAAACGACAATATTTTATGAAAATTTCGCTTTTTTATACTAAAACTATAACAATCACTATGAAAGTTTTAAAAATGCATCGAGCTCATTTTACAAAAATTTTTGTTCACAACTCATATGAAATAATAATATCATATCATTACATAAAAAAATCATAGTTCATTTCACTCTTCGAGGAAGCGCTCCGCCAATACAGTTGGCAGCGTTTTTATAATAGCTCACTAACCAATCATCTTTATGATCCCACTTCACCATAGGAGAAATCATGGGTGTACCTCTGCTCACAGGAAATGTAATTGCAGAATATAGTTGACCTAAAAAATAAAAGATTGGTCCAATTTCTATTCGCCATATGATAATAATGACCGAATGGAATGTCTTTTTATATATAATTGGGACGTTGACATTCTATTGTATAATGCGCAATAAATCGGTAACGTTACCAATCAAAAATAGACAATATTTTAACATACCTACTTGAGGATGAAATCCTGCATTAAACATTTTTCCAACAGCCTTCAGAAGTACTTCAAAGTTATCCTTATTACCACTCTGCGTTAAAGGAATATTTATAACACTATTTGGAAGCGATCCTTTTAGAATAGCTTGAAGGAGACCATGAGGTGCTATTTCAATCGTAATTGCATCTTTCGGTATAAGAGCTGATGCTTCTTCGAATAAAACAGGACTAAGAAGATTATTAGTAAAGTACTCAGCTGAACAGTACCGTGCTAGCTCAGTGTTCCATTTATCCATTACCACTGAAGTGCTTGCCCACTTACTAGTACGTAATTTTGGATCTGGTATAACTTTTTTTAAGTTTGCTAACAATTTTGGACCAGCAGCTGCTATGTAGCTAGTGTGAAACGGTATATTGGCACAAGGAACTTCTATCGCAAAGATATTCTTAGCCTGTTTAGTAGAAGTAATTAAATTTAGATTAATAGTTTCATTTTCATGGCAATTGATTATTTATCAATTACCTTTAGCTCAGCAACAAATTTTTCCATCGACTCGGCAGGTCCACCGATTGTGGAATTACTTGCGGAATTATGGCAGGGAACTTCAATACCTGGAGGACAAAGTGCTTGTATTTCTTTGTTCCCAAGGCCAACGACGGCCATGGAACCAGTAATAAATTTGGTTTGTACAGAAACGAGTCCAAAAAAATAAGCTGCCATTATCATTTGTTCAGCGGTGAAACAACCATCTGCATATGCACATCCCAACTCTCCAGCTGAATGACCAATAATATAGTCTGGTTCAAGGCCTAGCGAATGAAGAACATCGACTAGACCAATCTACAATGCAAAGTTGAATGTTACAGGTTTCTTGTTTACCTTAAACTTTAAAAAAAAATTTTACCTCTACAGCAGCGATTCCAATAAAGCAATTAAGGATGTTGTCTAATATTGTCTGATTATTTTCGGTTATAACACGAAAAATGTCAATATCATAAGGTTTCAAAACTAAATCACATTTTTTTATAGCTTCAGCAAATACTGGTATCCGTAACAAATCTTCTCCTGTAAAGATAACAAGGAAATTTATTACTCATATTGTACCTTTACTCTTTCAATCAGTTAATTATTTTCATTGTTCAACTGATTTTTTTTATTATGATTTTTGGACAACGTTATCTTACCCATTCCGGGCCACTGTGAACCCAATCCAGTAAAAACAAACCAAATAGGCTTCTTAGCTTCAGAAATGGCACTCATTTCTTTTATCGGAGATTTTGTCATCCCGTGAGACGAGAGTATTGTATAACCTCGATAAAGATGGCCGTTGATCTCGTCTGAGTGAATATTATACAGCAGTGCCAATTGTTCCACGTCAACAGGTTTGCTCTCAAGCTGTCAAATTTCAGAATTTTTTATACAATCCATAGTGAAAACCCAATTATAAAAATGATCTCACATCTGTAAGCATGGCAGCAACTGCATCTTTGGTTGGACCAGAAACAATCGCTAGCCTCGAAAGTTTATCATTGGGAGCACCGTTGTTAATTTTTTCTTTAGAATGTTTTTTCAACAGCACGTGAACATTTGCACCACCAAATCCAAAATTATTGATACCAGCATATTCGCCTTCCCAGGGTGTCATTTCATCTACGACCTTCAACCGACCTTCCAGAATAGCTTTGAGATCTTCTTTGCACTTATTGAAGTGTAGATTAGGAGGTATAACGCCCGACTCCATGGCTACTACGACCTTGAATAAAAAATAATTAACGTAACCTTTCTTCCTTCACTGTCTAACATTTGTATATTTACTTTAGCGAGAGAGACGAGTCCGCTGACATGCTCGGTGTGCCCAAGATTTGACTTAACTGACCCTATCAATAAAGGGGCGCTTTTGGTTCGACTCTGTCCCAATACCTCATCGATAGCTGCTATTTCCTCCACGTCACCAACTTTTGTACTGGTACCGTGAGCTTCAATGTAACTAACGCTTGAGGGCGAAACTCCACACTCCGTATACAGTTGTTTTAATAAAACACTTTGCAAGCGCCTCGATGGAAAAATACCCTCCTCCTTATAGCCATCACAGTTCACTTTACAGTGCACAATTGTAGAATAAATCCGTTTTGCATCCTTGGCTTTCTGGATAAATATTGCACACACAGCCTCACTACGAACGTAACCATCTGCCGATTGATCCCAAGTTTTACAACGACCATCCAGTGTAAGGATGCCTATAAAAATATAAATATCGTAACAATCACCATGTATAGCTTATAAAATATTAATAATTTTTTTTTGTTATGAAAAAAAGCTTTTCAAATCTCTTGAAACCCAATAGAATTACCAAGAACCAACCTAAATTGAAAAATTGCATAGTAACATACGGCATAAATTTGAGGCATAAATTTGCTCCACCCACAATAGCGGCATCACAATATCCATCATGTATCGATCTATAAGCTTGCTCAAGAGCAGAAAGACTTGAACTGCAAGCCGAATCCATCGCAAAGCTTGGACCATTCACTCCAAGCCAATGAGAAATTCGGTTAGCATACAAAGCACGGGAACAGCCAGTGATTTCAAAACCGTGTTCCTATAATGAGAAACTAATTAATTTATGCAACTATTGAATTTTGATCGCAAATTAAAAAAATTAATAAATACCCGATCTTTGAAAAAACACGTCTTTTCTGACTCAGAAAAACACGCACCAATAAAAACTCCAGTGTTGGTGCCACGAAGCTGCTTTGGATTAACACCGGCATCTACGATAGCTTCATACGCATGCTCAAGTAACATTCGACTCATTGGGTCTACAGCATCAGCCTGTTTGGCATGAATACCGAAGAAGACAGCATCAAATTTTCCTAGGTTGTTGATTTTACCCGTATGTTTAGGGATGCGTGGATGTTCTACAATAATATATGAAAATGATTAAAGTGTTGAATTGGCGACTCAATTGTCAGTTTACAACTCTCTCGAGGATAAATATTATTAATAACTGATGCGTGAATGTGCACTTAAAGTTTAGAACTGCAAGGATCATGAGACGCAAAAAAACATAGGTATAAGTGTGCATCAATAATTTCAAACGCAGTGTACGTGTGTATCAGCAGGGTATGGATGCTGTAATTAAATTAAAACAGCGAATTTCGTATTATGAACACAGATGTAAAATAGACTAATAGTTAGGGCTAAATTGAGTTGAGGTAGCACATCCAAAAAATTCCAAATTTTCTGCTTACCTATTTTCCAGCGACGGTCGTCCGCTGTAATCATTGTGCGTTTTTCCATAAGATTATCACATAGTTCGTTCATGTTGTTAGATTCGGGAAAACGACCGGCGATCCCACTTATTACAATTTCATCACCGTCTGATACCGGTAACTTTGATAGATTTAACTTTTCACTCATTATTCTGCACTTCTTATGAAATTAGTTACTTATTTCTTTTGTCAAAATAAAATGCCTTCTGAACAAAAATGCTAAATGTGCAAACTAAATCAGTCTTTTTGCTCGAAAAAATCACGACCGCAGTTGATAGAGTTTCGTTCGTAACTGTAGCCATATATACCGTGTATCTATTATATAGTAGAAAAGCTGTAGTGAATCGCAATGTCATTTCACCTCAAAACGACGAATCATAGACGTTGTACCCGAATCGCGTGTACACGCATGTTGTACCCGACAATCATAGCAAGCGAGAATCAATTGTTTTTAGGAATAATAATAGAAGTGTCATATAAGACGTCGATAAAACAGATTATATTTTTATAGAGTTTAAGTAATCAGTGATTAATTGGTCGAACGTATATAAGCCGGAGCTTGTAAATTAACTTTGAATTCTGATTTTTGTTACGAATGTTCTTGACCACGTTGGAGGTAATAAACGAGCTCGTAAAATCAACCAAGTTGATCTGAATAATAAGTCGTTCTTTATCAAGACTCAACCGAATAAAAAAGAACGGACCGAGCTTGCGGTTAAACTGATGTTTAACATCGATCTTAACTCTTACTTCGGATTTGAAAAAAATATTTATGTTTGAGAGTTGCAACTTAAGCTTGACGTTTAAGCTCGACCTCTTACTTTTTTTTCAAGTAGTCAAGTCGAGCTTAACTAGGAATTTAGGTCCTAAAAAAACTTTATTCTTCACGATTTAGCTCGACCTTAGAATTTGACTTATTTTTAAAATGTTGAGCTTAACTCTAACTAGAATCGTAACATTTGCACTGTATGTTTGTTTGTCTATGAAAAAAATGCACGTTCATCCCTCGATCATCTAGAATTATTATTAGCTACTCTCTTCCATTCATCTAGTGAAAGAGATTATCCCTTTCATCTAAAATTTTCTTAAAGGAAGCTACCTGATTGCGGATTAATCGATACGATTGACTCTCGTTCAAACTACATGTTAAGAGCTCGATTTTCTTCCACGTCCGTTATCATATTTTGCCTATTAATCAACACTTATACTTATCGTTTTATTACATTCAGTTTTATTCACTTTAAATAAATCATTACTCTGTTTATTCAAGAATAAATACTGTTGCAATATAAGCATTACAATCACTCGCCCAAGGAGTTCAAATCCGTGACCACAATTTGATTATTAGTGAGCGAAGTAAGTTTTTAAAACTGTAGCGTGCTTCAAATACAATTTTTTTTATCGCAGTCAAGTGCTTGTCGACAAAGCCTGACAATTAATATTATTGTGTGGGTGACGTAGCGTTCCAGCACCTATCGCGGATGTACAAGTGACTCGGCATTTTTAAGCATTATCATTTTTGAAACATACAATCATATTGTTATGTTTCACGCTAATGAAAGCGAATTCCTTAAAGCAATCATCTCTGATGAAAATATGAAATATTTAAACACGATATCTAGTTTAATTCGAAGATGATTAAACAGCTCCGCTGCATACAGAGAATATAAAAGTCTGAAGTGTAAAATGACCGAAAGAACGAATGATTTACCGGATGCGAGAATACATACAAGAACTACTGCAAATAAAATAGGCGGTCGTAAACTCTATGAATTTTGCCGCTAGCTTAAGTCACATGTTACTACGCTTCCTTCCGCAATTACAAATGAACATGGCTTCAGTTAGACGGCTGTAGGTAAAATACTAAATATAGCCGATAAGAAAAATATCTTAGATCGAACACGCAGATCAACGCCGTCAATCATTTCTACAGATCCTAGTGTCAGACAGCAATCATTTTTCGAGTGCCAAACTTTGACGATTCAACCCAGCATCTATATGAATATTCGACTATTGCCACAAAGAACTGTAACTTGTATAAATCTTTTTTCGCGAACACTGGTGCAGATATGTGGGAGTACCGATGAAAATGGTTCGCTGCAAAAGTTGAAAAGTGCGAGTAGGAATACTTCGCGACAAACTTAACTCGCGACTACTTTAAAAAAAATTTGTTTATATTCTGTTGCATCACTGACTGCCAAATCGTTTATCATAGCTACATTGAAGTTTCATCTCCCAGTACAAGGCTTTAGCTTTGAATAATCTTTTTTTGAAGAACAAAATTTTCTGCTGCATTTTTTTTTCTGGAACTTGTGTACTGCTTTAGTACCGTGCAATGAACGGTACTTTCCTGTAAAAGCATGTATGCATATATTTCTTATTGAGAATCAAAAATTACTGGTAAACTAAATTAGACAATGCAAGTTACTAATTTTTTTAATAAAAATTAAATAGAATTCTCAATTGTTGAAGTAATATTGTAGAACGATAATGAATCAATCTAAAAGTCGAAAAGAATCCTCTTTGACATGAATAGGTTGAATAAATTTAATATCGTTCATGATTTCTGTTTTTTGACGAAACTGTAAATATCATTAAATTGTGATAAAATGGCTGTGTAATAATTTGTAACCAAACTGTAATAATTTGACAATGTAAACATGTAAACATGTTAAAATGTGTATAATCTGCGTTCTTTCTCTTTGTATACACTTATTACAATAAATAATTATCTATCTATCTATCTATCTATCTATCTATCTATGACGGTCGTCTGCTGTAATCATTGTGCGTTTTTACATAAGATTGTCACGTATGTTGTCGGATTCGGGAAAACGACCTGCGATCCCACTTATTACAATTTCATCACCGGTTAATACCGCTAACTTCGATAGATTTAACATTTGAATCATTATTGTGCACTTCTAATGAAATTAGTTGCTTTTTTCTTTTGTCAAAATAAAAAGCTTTCTGAAAAAAAAGCTAAATGTGCAAACTAAATCAGTCTGTTTGCTCAAAAAAATTACGACCGCAGTTGATAGAGTTTCGTTCGTAACTGTAGCCATATAAACCGTGTATCTATCATGAAGCAAATAAGTGGTGAATCGCAAAGTCATTTCACCTCAAAACAACTTGTGTCAAATTTTCATTTACATACGAAGTTGTGAAAGCATTTGTTCGTCAATCTAGCACGTGCATGTGGGTATTTCAAAAAAATTTACAATATACATGTATTCATTCTTCTAAACTTCGTAGGACCAGATTTGGACCAGAAGATAAAGAAAAAAAACAATTCAAATGTTTATGAATGAACAAAAGAATTTTTAAAATAATTTTTTTGTTCACAATTTTAGTAAATTTATTAATATTCAAGTAATGAGTGATTTCGTTTGTCAAATTAGAAAAAAATATTTCTTATTTTAAGCATAATATTATCTATTCTTATCCAAGTCGCCATTTCAAAATCAATGTTGCCGAATGAATTGAGATCAAACAATGAAAGTTCACTGAATACGTAATTGAACGAATGATTCGCCTTTTAAAATTTATTGTATTCGTCTCTATTTATACTAATCAACAAATCGTCGTGATGAACCTATCGGTACGTCCATAGAAAATTAATTAGTAACAGATTTGCATCAAATGATTTGTTTTATTTAGTCCTAAAAATATGCATATAATTGCTTACTAATCATTTATACTTTTTTATGTATTAATAGCACTTTCTTGTTTAAGTTCTTTCGAATGAATTTATTTCTTCCGTTCTTGAAGCCACTTTCTTTTTTCTCGTTTCGTCTCAATTATTTTCATCTGTCATCTCTTGAAGTTTGGCCAAAGTTAGATTTCGGATGTCTTGAGTACTAAGGAATACATCAAATTCAGCCTCAATGGTCTGTCTGATATCTACAGCCATTATAGAATCCATGCCCAGTTCAGGAAGAGTTGAGTGCAAATTTATTCCTTTCAAGTCTTTTATACCTATCCTCGAAAAACACATTATATAAAAATAATATAATAGTTCCCATTCAATAAATAATTAGACTTACACATTATGTTGAGAACAGTGTCCAAAATGTTACATGAAGAAACAATTACTTTTTTCTCAGCAATAACCATACTGGAAACGATAGGATGACTTTGTAACAAAAACTTATTGAGTTGATTCAAGCAAGAGAAAATACTCTGTGGAACTGTCCCATTGATTATGATTTCTTGATTGTCTTCTCGCATATCAGCTACAATTCCGACATCACCAACAGCACCCCATTGCACTGCTAAAGCAGGCAATCCATCAGCAGATCGTTTTTCGCAAATTCGTTCCATAACCTAAAAAATCGTTTTTGTACAATCTTTTTCTGGAAAGTTATATCTTATATGACTAATGCAACGCTTACTGAATTCGACATTCCGTAATTCGATTGACCAGGATTTCCTCTTCCACAAGTGACAGAAGAAAATACGACAAAATGTTGAAGTTCAGGGCATAATTTTCTACTTATTATATCCAGATTCTTTGTGGCCCAAGCTTTTGGTATAAAAGATTCTCGAAAGCTCACGGGAGTTTGATTTTCCCATAGAGCATCTTTTAATACGACCGCTAAATTGAATATTCCATCAATCGGTGCAAGTTTAGCTGCTATATCTATAATGTATTGACAATCTTCATAGATCGATGCATTCTTGCCAGAAACGGCAATTACATTTATTCCGTATCGTTTCCAAACATCTAGTCGCCTTCTTTGGTAGCCATTTTTTATTCCTGTTCGAGATGTCAGAACGAGATTTTTGGCACCTCGCATAACAAGCCAATTACCTGCAAATTTGTATATTGTGTAACCATTTTGTAAATATATAGAAGTGCCTGTTCGGTAGTTCAAGACATACATAGTTCAAGACCAAATCCACCAAGACCTCCAAGTATTATGTAACTTCGATTTTCGGCACAATAGTATTGAGGTATAGATAAGATTATGGACTTTGATAGATTTTCATCTTGTATTTTAATCATAACTTTCCCAATGTGCTTTTCAGCTGCCATGTAACGGAAAGCAGCTTCAACGTTATCTTTTGAAAATACTGTCCTGAGTTTTGTCAACATTATTACTAATTTATTAAAAGCATTATTTGAAAAATGAATCAAAATTATTACCTTGCAAGAGGTTTAACGGCACCACTTTTCAAATAATTGTCAAGAAGTAGCTTAGTTTCCAATTTTTTTTCTTCAGATGCGGTGAAAACGTGATCCAGCATAATACCATGGAAACTAATTTCACGCAAAAAATATTCCATTCCTAATGGGTTATTAGCTGAAAGATCAAACTGTCCAATTTCAAGAAAACGTCCACCCCAAGCCAAACAATTGACTGATGCTAAAAGCTTTTCTTCCGACAAGCTATTTAAAACTATATCAACTCCATATCCATTGGTTTGCTCTTTAATCATGTACTCGAAACTAGTGTCGTAAGAGTGTCCTATGTGATCCTCTTCAATTTTTGGAAAAGTATTCCTTATAAACTGGAATTCTTCTAGTGTATCTACTGTTGTAAAAACTTCACAGCCTTCCGCTAAAGCCAAGTTAATAGCGGCTTGAGCTACACCTCCTGTCCCCGCATGAATGAACACTTTATGTCCTTTTTTCATGTTACCTGTTAAATCGATAAATCATCTATAATATAAAAGTTTTCTACTTCCAAATCATACTAGATCAAATTTTAACGAAATTCTATTGAGTAATAGAATGTGTTCTACAAGCACCTTTCAAGTATAATGAGTAACAACACATAGCGTACACACAAGGTACTGTTGCAGCATCTTCAAGACTCCAGTGATCTGGTATCTCCCACCTTAATCCAGGATCAGAAATACATATATTAGCTACAGCGCCGCTACCTACCATGCCCATCACTCGTTTTCCCGAATCATCAATTCCACTATACTCCAAACCAAACGCAGCACCTTGATTATGCCTGGTCCCTATTGCTCCTGACGACGAAGTCAGTTTACCAGTCGCTAACATTATATCCCTGTGGAAGATATTCAAATCTCAATAGTATGACATTGCTTTCAATTAATTACAAACTATTACCTGAAATTGAGCGAAGCATGAGAGATTTTGACAAGATTTTCATTACTGCAAGTGGGCTGCAGTCGTCCTTCTGTCCATACAAATGAACTCAAATCTCCACGAATATTTTGTTTTACAAAAGAATGATACGCAGGTTTGACTTGGTTAAGCTGTAATGGAAAGTGGTTGTAACTACCCCAAACTTTATTTTCACGGAGTACGCTAACTGTCAAATCTTTTTCTAACTGTTGATAATACAGAGGATTTTCTAGAGAAAAGGCTGAAGCTGTTGGATCTTGAATAAGAATACCGCGAACCATTTCACCTCCTGGTTCTTTTCTCAAGCACTTAACAAGACCAAGTAGACCTGAATTAAAAAATTTGACTCAAATTATTGTAGAGCAATTTGATAAAATAAAATTTCTTAACGTACCATTCTCAAATCCATCTTGTCCGACAAATATTATTCTAATATTACTTTTCTTTCGAAGTTCATCAGACATAGTTTCACGCATCGATTCAACCCAATCGAAATGGTTATTGTTTACTTCAATAATTGAAAACTTTCCATGGTTTTCCGATTTTTTTCTCAGTAAAATAAAGGTTTCTTTTCCTGATCTTTTTACTAAAATAACGTGAAATCCTTTCTTGATAGCGACCTTTTCGATATTCACAGTCTCAATTTCTCGTGATAGTAGAAACCCCTGTGATTTCATTTCACGGAGAGTTGAATTCAAGTAATCAGCTCGGTCGTCGGCTAATAATCGGTTGCCTATAACTAACATAGCACTTGCATCCTTATTAGCTTTTTCCATATCAACGATCGAAATACTAACAGGAATGGTATCTGATTTAAATATGGCTTTTGTACAGAGTATTGTAACATCAGCTTGAACTAAAATCATATTTTCCAATGATTCGGCAATATAAGGAGAAAGTAAATTATTAATAGAAGAACATGGTTCATTGCTTCCATCTAATAACTCAACAGTCTTTACTTTGATACCCGAGTAATTTTCTATTACAATATTTGTTACAAGCCTTGCAATATCACGAAGATGCATATCGGCTCTGTCTATGAAGGGAACGAACTTTTGTTCCTCGTTAACTGGTACATTAACAAATCTTTTCCGAGGCACTGGAAGAGCTTGTAAACCGATTATCTTAACACCTCCACTCGATACAACATTATGTAATTTATCATAAAGTGCTTCAAATTCTGAAATAAAAATATGATTTTGTTTTTCATACTGTAGGATTTTTACATCTATTTATCGATATAATTGAATATTCTTTACCCTTTTGTTCTGTTTTAGCGACTTTTATTTTTTCATAATGGAAATTTGGATCGATTACTATTTTCTTAATGACTGCTGGTAAAAATAACTCGCGAGTTTCATGTCCCAATAGAGTCATTTGTAACATATTATCCATGAAAGCTACCCAATTATCATGCCAAGTAATGTAAGCTTTGGAACCAGTTGCCGTAGCCCTGGATAAACTACGAAATCGACCAGTATACTGATGACCCCGTAGTCTGAATTCTTTGTACACGTCATGTGACGTCATGAACTCTTCATCATTATTCTTATTTAGGTTGAACAATCGTTTCGTTAATCCAACTTCTGAATGTAAAGGTAAACGTATAATACCAGTAACAACGGCTGTATCACCTTCAACTACTTCAAACCTTCCAGTACCTGAACATTGGAATAAATAACGTTTTCATTACAATTTTTAGAAATAATATTCGAAAATACAGAGACAAAAAAAAATAATTAATTTCGGATTAGTCAGTGTTTTCGAAGATTTTTGATCCTATTATTGTGGTTCTAAAGCTTATTATCCTATGATAGGATAATAAGTTTTAGAACCACAATATTAACCTTTTTGAACCATCAAAGTTAATTCGATTTCTCCTTCTTTCAGAATCGTTCTTGAACTCAAAAAATGTATGTCTTCAAATATGACTGGTAACTCAGTAGATTCTTTGCCTTTCATTGTTGCAAAAGTTTCCCAAATTAGTATTAGGTAGTATGTAGCTGGAAGAAATATTCTGCCATCTATAACGTTTTCTGCGATCGTTTCATAATCTGGATTTTTTATATTGAGTTTAACAACTCTTTGGCCTGACCCTAGTTTTTGTTCGTTTTTAAAAGAACTGACGAACCAATCGTCTTTGTGTTCCCATTTTATCATAGGTGAAATCATGGGTGTACCTCGGCTCACAGGAAATGAAACTACAGGATAAAGTTTATCTGAAAAATGAAAAAATTGTCTAATTTATATAGCTGAAATGAAAATAATGATCAATTTGAATGCTCTTACCTAGTTGAGGATGAAGTCCTGCATTAAAAATTTTTCCGACAGCCTTCAGAAGTACTTCAAAGTTGTCCTTACTACCACGCTGCGTTAAAGGAATATTTGTAACACTATTTGGAAGCGATCGTTTTAGAATAGCTTGAAGGAGACCATGAGGTGCAATTTCAATTGTAATTGCATCTTTCGGTATAAGAGCGGATGTTTCTTCGAATAAAACAGAGCTAAGAAGATTATTGGTATAGTACTCAGCTGAGGAATAAAATGCTAATTCAGTGTTCCACTTATCCATCCCTATTGACGTGCTCACCCATTTACTACTGCGCAATTTTGGATCTTGTATAACTTTTTTTAAATTTGCTAACAATTTTGGACCAGCAGCCGCTATATATCTACTGTGATACGGTACATTGCCACATTCAACTTCTTTCACAAAAATATTCTTAGCCTAATTAGGAATATATAATCAAATATTTTTATGAAATTAAAAGTTTCTCGATGATTAATTATGGAATACCTTCAGTTCGGCAACAAATTTCTTCATTGTGTCGGCAGGTCCACTGATTGTGGAACTGCTTGCGGAATTATGACAAGCTACTTCTATATCAGGAGGACAAAGTTTTTGTATTTCTTTATTGCCAAGGCCGACAGCGGCCATGGAACCAGCAATAAATTTGGTTTCCAAAAAAACTAGTCCACGAAAATAAGCTGCCATAATCATCTGTTCCGCTGTGAGACAACCATCTGCATATGCGCATCCCAACTCCCCAACTGAATGACCAATAATATAATCTGCTTCAATTTTCAGAGAACGAAGAACATCAACAAGACCGATCTGCGATACAAACGTGAATACTCAATATTGTTCATACCTGCAGATTTTTTCACATAAAGTTTACCTGTATAGCAGCGATACCAATAAAGCAATTTAAAACGTTATCGAAGACGGACTGATTATAATCCGTGATAACACGGAAAATATCAATACTGTGGGGTTTCAAAACTAAATCGCATTTCCTAATTGCTTCAGCAAATACTGGTATTCGCAAGAGGGCTCCTCCTGTAATGAAGATGCAGAAATGCTCTATTCCAATTTTTGACATTTTAATCTTTCATATTGCTCAATCAACGCGATCTTACCCATCCCAGGCCATTGTGAACCTATACCAGAAAAAACGAACCAAACAGGTCTTCTAATTCCAGATATTGAATTGATCTCTCTCATAAAAGATTTAGTGATTCCATGTGAGGGGAGGATTGTAAAGCCCCGATAAAGATGACCGTTTATCTCGTCTGAATGAATGTTATACAATAAAGCCAATTGTTCCACGTCAACGGGTTTGCTCTCGAGCTGTGAAGTTTCGAGATTGTTCAAATAATATAAAAAGAAAGTAGAGAATATAAATAGTCTTACATCTGTAAGCATAGCAGCAACTGCATCCTCTGTTCGACCAGAGACAACAGCAAGTCTTGGGAGATCATCATTAGGGAAACCATTATTGACCTTTTCTTTAGAATTGATTTTTAATAGAACATGGGCGTTCACACCGCCAAATCCAAAGTTATTGACAGCAGCATATTCACCTCGCCAGGGTGTTAATTCTGTGACAACTTTCAAACGACCTTCCAGAATAGCTTTAAGATCTTGTTTACATTCTTTAAAGTGTAAATTGGGTGGAATTATCCCTGTTTCCATGATTAATATAACCTTAGGTACATGAAAATAAAATTAGTATACTTTTCATGTCTTTAATTTCAAACAATTTAATAATTACTTTAGCAAGAGAAACCAGTCCGCTGACAGGCTCAGTATGTCCCAGATTTGACTTCACTGACCCTATCAACAAAGGAGCGCTTATGGTCCCATTTTGTCCAAGCACCTTATCGATAGCTGCTATTTCCTCCGCATCACCAACTTTCGTGCCTGTACCGTGAGCTTCAAAGTAACTAATATTTGATGGTGACACTCCGCACTCCGTGTATAATTCCGACAATAAAGTACTTTGCATATGCTTCGACGGAAATGAAATTCCTTCTTCTTTGTAGCCATCGCAATTCACTTTACTATGCACAACCGTGGCATAGATACGCTTTGCATCTTTGGTTTTCTGAAGAAATACTACGCACACGGCTTCACTGCGAACGTAACCATCTGCCGATTGATCCCAAGTTTTACATCGACCATCTAGTGACAGTGTACCTGACAACGTAAACAGCGTTTAATTTAATTAGTAATTTGAAAGTAATTTAATTAGTAATTTAAAAATTACTAATTTTAGTCGTTTTTCTGTATTAACAACTTAATTTGTTGTAAAAGCTCCTTTCATTGAGAATTTACCTAAACTGAAAATTTGCTTAGCTATGTACGGGTCAAGGCACAAACTTGCTCCACCTACAATGGCGGCATCGCAATGTCCATCCTTTATCGACTTATAAGCTTGCTCAAGAGCAGAAAAAATTGAACTGCAACCTGTATCCATTGCAAAGCTTGGCCCATGAACACCAAGCCAGTAAGAGATTCGATTAGCATATAAAGCACGACAATGACCAACTACGCCTAAACCGTCATCCTAGAATGAGAAATTTATTTACATACACTATATTTACTTTTCAATACGGTCGTTGCCCCTTTTTGAAAGTAAATACCTGTTCTTTATAAAGCCACGTCTTTTCAGATTCGGAATGACCTGCACCGATAAACACTCCAGTCTTCGTACCGCGAAGCTGCTTTGGATTAACACCGGCATCAACGATAGCTTCATATGCATGTTCAAGTAACATACGACTCATAGGGTCTACGGCATGAGCCTGTTTCGAATGAATACCGAAAAACACAGCATCAAATTTTTCAAGATTGCTGATTTTACCCATACGTTTGGGGATCCGCGGGTTTTCTAGAATATTAAATTTATTTATTTATTTATTTATTTATTTTAAACACTTGAACGAGTGTAAACACCCTTTTTATACAAAGTAATGAACAAATTTTTATAATATAATAAGTAATGAATAATAATAGTATAAACATGCATGGCAGCTGGCGGTCG
>JAWWMK010017942.1:0-19537 GCA_035047105.1 Galeopsomyia nigrocyanea | reverse complement strand
ACAAATCGTATTGTTAATATACTCGTCAACGATAATTATTGTATTAATGTGATTGGTAATTAATTTGGCTAGATGAATTGTTTGCCAAACTAATCAATTTGTATACGCGTAAATCCCCTCCTTCTCGTGTCGCTTTACAATCGATACTGCCAGATGAAATATAAAGATATTTTCAAAGGCTAACAGTTATTACTCATCACAAAAGACGATAACATCGGCAAAAAAAAAGATGCAAAATCATGATGCAAACTACTCGTCGAGTCGCTCGTTTCTTCCTTTCGCAATCCCAAACCGATGAGGCATCGTCACTCGAGAGAAATACACACCACGCAACCGAACAAAGCGTAATTTGCGGAAAATACAATGTCTCAATCTTTTGTAATTTAAAAAAAAAAATAAAAGGATAAAAGTTGTATTTTGTTTTTTTAATTATACCGAATATAATTTGTAACGTTTCTTATCGCGAGCCGAAAGTATATAGTTTAATGACATGTTTTCGCGCGCCGCGACTATGCAATTGTAACCTGTAATCAAATTAATTTTCAACGCTCGCAGAACTGAGCTGTGTATAATTATATCCATTTGAGGACAAACGTAAGAGAGATGGAATAAATTTATATATTATGGTTCTCTCTTTGCGCGTCTCTTTCGAGCCTCGCTGCGACCTTAACTGCAAATCATTTTGATGATTTAAATATGACATTGCTCGCGCCCGCGCCTTCCAACTGATTACGTCATAAGCTACACACTCGCACAGTCGACCTGTTCTTTCTATAGAAGATCTACCTTTTTTTTTTCACGAAAATTATTACACTGAAATACGATTAAAACTTTTTTTTTTCATTGAAAAATAAATTTTTTTTACAAACGAGTTTCCGCGCGGCATTTTACGACTGCAAAGTCGTACGATTCCCAAGTAATTATTTACGTCTGTTATTATGTCGCAACTCTCTCTCTCGCGCGCGTGTGTTAATTAGCACGTACAAATAAAGGTAATAAACGATGACAGCATTTAAAAATACAAAGTATATATCACACAGGCAGAAAGAGAGAGAGAGAGGAAATAAAAACATCCGCGTGTAAATAAAGTTAAATCCAATCGATTGAGCACTGTTCACTCGAAATAACAATATAAAATCAATGCTGCTGCAAGAACAGTGAGATGCACGCTCTCTCTCACTCTCGCACTCGTGTACATAGAGATTAATCAACAACAAAGTGACGCGGTTTTCGGTCGATCCCCAACGCCCCACTCGTATATATACACGTACTGCACACACATGCACATACACATATACCCACGCCTCTCGCACTCTACTCGCTTTATTACTCTCGCTAGCGAGAGCGCGCGCTTGTGTTACAAAACGAAACAATAGAATGAAAAAAAAAAAATTTGAACGAAACGAGAGAGTAACTTCTATCGCGTTTCCGCGCCTTGTTTAAAGAAAACTTACTACTAGTAGACGGATTGCGAATTTTATTAGGATTCGATATTTTCATCAATCTATTATCCGTCGATTTGTCAAATACTGTCAATTTCCCATATAATTATACACAATTTTTTACATACATCAACGAAGCTACACTCGATCAATAATCCGAACGTTCGAAAAAAAAATGTTCATCGAATGAAAAATCATTGGTCCACAAGATTAATTTAATTAGCAATTATCCGCGCTGATGATTTTACGCTCGGCTATATAAAATCAAACAATAGGTTAAGAGCTTCAATAGCACACATAGTAGAGAGCGCTCGGTTACAGCCAGCCAGGCAGGCAGGCAGGCAGGCAACAGCAGCCATGAAACGCGCTTACGTCAGGTAAAACTTGGTCCATTAGTGCGTCACAATATAACGGCAACGCGGCTTTATGTATATCCTTCTATATTACTGCCTGCTGCTGATTTCGCAAACAATACACGTGTATAATGTTACTTCACACCGGCTATCACGAGCCGTTGTCTTATTTTATTTATCGTTTCGATTATTGAAATCTTTTTCGAATCAACTGCCAACTGTGCGATAATAATTTATTTTTCATCAGGTATTTAATCAACGCGCGAGCTTCTAGACAGATTTTATTGCGAAAGTTTCTGGTATGAATATTTTCCTGTAATGTTACAACCGTTAAAGTCCTTTGTGGGTAGTAGCTTTTTTGGAAAGTTGTAAAATATACCTGGGTAAACTTTGCTTTGATAATGTTAGCGAGCGCGCGAAATTCCTCTCGCCGAGTTATTTTCTATAATTTTAAAATGGACTTTAGTTGAATTACGTAACGCGCTCTCTCTCGCAAGTACTTACTTCGCGAACTTTCAAAATTACTTTTAGCATCGAAAACTTTGGCGATAGAAGTGTAGAGAGAGAGACTTTGCCGCACCACCGCCGAGAGTTTTTAATCAATATTCCACGATAAATTTGCGGACTTTTTCTTCTTCTTCTTCTTTCGAACGCTATATTACGAATGACGCGATGCTCGACATATTTATTCGAAGTGAATTACGCAAGTCCGCACGAAAACAAAAAAAAAACCTCGTCATTTGGGGTATGAATCAATCATGGCGTCAATGGCAGAACAACGAGAGCTTCGTATAACTCGGGCAGGACCATATTGATTAGTCCGGGCACCGAGCGAACGAACAAGCGAATGTATTATTACAATGTTGGGTGAGCTCGGTAATAATTTCAATTATCCGTGATGTGATACCGTTATTACGCAATATTAATTATCGACGTGATACTTGTTTTTTTTTTCTTCGAAATATTCGTTTATTTCGCGTATATCGTTCGATTTCGTCGCGCGTATACATCGCAACTGATTGGATAAATATTTCGAATACGTTGGTGGAACTGCGAAAGCGCTTCCCGGGAAGCACAAATAATTCGAGTTCCATCGGACAAAGCGACACTATACACAGTCCTCTCTCTCTCTCTCTCTCTCTCTCTCTCTCTCTCTCTCTCTCTCTCTCTCTCTCTCTCTCTCGATGAAAATTAAACATGAACCCAGAGAGAGAGGCTTTCAAAAGCAATAATAGATTGGCTCTCGAAATTCCAAATGAGAAAATAGCCAGTTAACAGCAATGCAAAATGGAAAATATAAAAGAAGGGAAGTTTGCTGGATAAAATCGAAGTGAATATTTTTCGCGAGCAATAACAATTTGTCGTATACACGGCGATATATTTACGCGGTCAAAACTCCATTCCATGATTTTCGCCTTCACGGCCTCGTAATTTTGTGGGGGGATGCTGGGGTTATCGATAATTATTATCGACTGCCGAGCGCGTACATATATACAATGTATACATATAGCTCTATATACGTCGACAAGTTATCGCGTGTAGAGAGAGAGAGAGAGAGGGGAGTTTTGTTGCAATGTGTGGGTGGGTACGCGCATGCATGATCCGTCTATTTTACTCTCTCTCTTCCGTGTTTGCTTTCTCTCTCTCCTTCTCTTCTCTTTCGCTTCGCTCATTCTATTATCTCTTTCGAGTTTTATTGTCTGCCGCTTGAGTAATTCTTGAGCCTCTTATGGCATGCAGTCAACGTTGTCTCTTGCTTGTGATTAAATTATTATTTCTTTTTTTAATTCTTCTTTCAAGGTTTCGTTCAAGTTTTTATACGGAATTTTAAAAAATAGCTTATTAAATGTGGAAAGTCAAAAGAATAATTCGTGCGTAACTTGATTAAATTTCATTTTAGAAAAACGACGGGCAGCTGAATTCAAAATTAAATATTATAATATTCACAGTGTATATATCCGAAACGAAAATTATACATTTAACGAAAAAAAAAGGAAAGGAAATATTTCATTAGTCTGACAATGATATCTTCCGAGCGGCATCGCATCAGAGAAGTTTATCCAAGGCATAATACGCATCCGTGTGTGTGTGTGTGTGTGCGTGTGTGTGTGTGTATGCAGGTGGAGGTAGTAGGATATGTATATAGGCTATATTATAAGACGAATGGTTAAAATTTACGACAAGCTCGCGTCGTCGTCGACGAGCGTAGCACCTGCCTCCTCCACCCATCGACTTGATGTATATAATGACGCGGTGCGGTCAGTGCGTTTGTTATATAGATGTATCGCTTCCGATGACTATCGCTGTTATACTGGCATTAAGTGTCTATAACTTCTTCTTCTTCTTTTTTTTTTGTTAACTCGATGTTCTTTTGTAATTTCACGCAACGGTTTTCTTTGTTAAAAAGTAAAAAGTTTGTTCTACAATAGCTGCTATTGAGAAAAAATGTTGAACAAAAAAAACTGACAATATTCGCTATGGCATATTCGCAATCGGTTTGGTATATGGTGAATACGAAATCATTACGGGATGAAGCGAAGCGCGCGCACATAGCAGTCTAAAATGAATTGGCAGAGAGAGAAAGGGAAAACTTTTGGTCTCTCTCTTCCCCAACTATATTGGCTCTTTTTTTTTCTCTTTTGTTGTATTATTTTACATTTATGCGCGAGGCATTGTGTGCTTGAAATAAATGTATATTCCGGGGGTTCAACTCGCACTGACACATTGATTTTTTTTTTTTTTTAGTATTATTATTTTCACGAGAGAAAATAGTTTTTTTTTTGGTGTGTCTTTTAACGAGTTAATAATACGCTCGGACGCACGTGACTTGTGCTATACGTGCATACCTATACACATATATTTTTTCTCTCTCTTCACATGTGCGTTCTATTGCATTGACCTGATTCTCGTACCGCACGGAGAGAGAGCGAAAAAAGGCTATATAACATCGTACGCGTTTGAAGGTATAACGATTGGAATAACGTTGGAGTATTTAAAATTTCAAATGGAGATTGAAACGAATACATTTCGTGCGCTTAACTTGAGATATGAAGTTAATTCCATTGGCTTGCTCGCGGCGCGGTTATACATATAGAATCCCGAACTAGAGTGGAAGCGCCCAGATAAAGCGAAAAAATCAAAGTGAAAATAGATGGAGAGAGAGAGAGAGACAGAATTTTTTCGTGTGCAAGTATTGATTTTTTTCTCCTTCCACCCCTCTTTCTTTCTCTCTCACTGTCAGTAATGCTAACTCCATTATTTTTCATGCTCATGGAATCGTAAAATAATTTATCGAGCTCTCTCTCTCTCTCTCTCTGGCTCAGCTTCGTGAATTAGAGGCCGATAAAGAGACTCTCTTTCTCTCTCTTTCGTGTGATAAATCGTTTTAATAAAATTATTGGCTAATAATAACTACGCACCCCCAAGAGAGAAAATAACGATATTTTACAACGGATCACACGCATGCACATAAAAAGAACGGCGGTATCTTATAACCGTTAATTCGCGATTACAAACATCGCTGTAATTATTTTTCGGCGAAAAAGCTTTTAAGCTACGCGAGCTCGCGGGCGCACGACAAACGTTATATTAAAATGCAAGTGGAGCGAGCTCGCGTAAAAAAAAAAGAAGAAAGGGATGAGAGAGTGAAAGAAGGGGAGGGGGTGGTTTATCGGGTTGGGGGAGAGCTTTTTCTCCTCCTCGTAGAAGAGTCACGCTGCTGCGAGAAGGGCCCTTCTCTCTTTTCACTCGACGTTTTTCCAACGGCTTTACATGCGATTTGCATGTTTCTTTTTTTATTTTTTTTTTTATATTCTTCTTCTATCGAATTTGTCTCTTTGAACGTGCTCGCGCGCGCAAGCGACGATAGGTCTTTGATTCGTTTTATATATATATATATATAGGATTACATTATAGTCTTTTTGTGATCGAGTGGCCTATATCGTAATTTTATCGGTGGCCGCGGAGACTTTTTTTTTCTCATTCGATTATGTGCTCTTTCTCTCGAAATCGATTGGCTAAAACTGTCGTTTAAATTTGCTCTTATGCAATTATATTTGCCGAGAACGCGGGTTTGTTTGACCGATAATTGCTTTACTTTCCGTGTGTAATTTAAGTCGTGATGTACATCAGAATTAGAAAGCCCAGAATAGTTGGAATTTCAGAGAAAACGAAGTTTTTTTTAAAAAGTTTTTCAATGAATAATTAATCAGCGTAGTGGAGCGCATACAACGTTTGGCCTTATCAGCCTCGTAACTAGGCTCAAATTCGCTTGGAGCTCCTTATCGGCCTTGTGTTTGATAATCCACATATATATAGCGTTATCTCGCAGTTCGATTTGTAATTTACAATTTAACAACGTATCCATTTTTCAATCGATGATCGCACTTTACATTCAATTATCTGAAGAAATCGAAGTATATACCTATCTCGTAAATTAATCCACTTACGTTGATTTAATAATTGTCTACTCGCGACACTCCAGTTTCCCAATCGCGGAACGGCTCGATTGTTAATTCAAAGCAACGATTGAAATTTGTGCACTCGAATGCGCTTGAAAATCCGATTTCGAATGGCTATTTTCGAGCTTTTTGGTGCCCATTAATTGTGAGTAAAATTGCAATTGTACGGAAAAGAGCTTTTACACGCTGGGATTTAATTACATTTGCAAGATTTCAGAGATAGATGCGCAGTAATTGTTTTAAGCTTCGTTTGTGCTTTGCAATTAACTTGGCACAATCTAAACAACAAGCTTATAAATGACAAAACCTCTCGCGAAACTTTACGTTCCTTTTCATTTTCAATCTGAAAAAACCTATATAAAAAAAAGTAAGTTTTAAGAGTGTCGTCTCGTTAAAGCGGTTAAAAGCCATGAAAATTGGGCTTCGATAAACGACGATCGTCGTCAGAGAGGGTTGTTTATCGCCGTGGAGTAGGAGAGAGGATAAGCCGTGTCCCGCTATGCTTGCAAGCCGCGTACTCGAGTTGGTCAAACTCGTCTATAAAGTACAATCCTGGAGAGACAGAGCGCGTTAGTGTTCACAATGGCCGTCGAGATAAAAGACTGTCCAATGAGTGGTGGTGGTTCTCGTATGTCGCGGCCCTCCTTAAAGCAACCCCTTTTCGTCCCCCTCCACCACCCCATACAGTATAAAAGCTCTTTTCACGGTAAATGTTCTCAGCGCGAGCTTTACGTTCCCCATATACTAGCTCACAATGATGAGTTTTCTCTCTCTCTCTCTCTCTCTTTAGCTCAAAAGTGTCCTTACCCTGATTTCGAAATAACAGTTTCTTTCTTTTTTTTTTATTACGTCGGTATAACGGTGTCGCGTAAAACGATATGAATTTCTTTTTCTTTTTTTTTCTTGTTCGGAGTGATTAATGTTTTAAAGCCGCCCTTCGTTCCGAGTATACACTGCACACTTTTATCGGGATGAAAATAGATATACAGCCGCGTAGCTTTTCGTTTCAAAAGGCTATTAATAATCCCCGATGCACGCGCGTGATTTTTACTCGCAAACACACCGTCAAAAGTTTCTAGCGTGAATATATATTTTCTAAATACTCGAGTTCTAATTTGTCGCGTGACACGCGTCGATTGGTAATAAATAAACGTCAAAGTGTCCCTATATAAATTCCATCGAAAATTTATAGTTTGATTTTTCAGGCTCGCTATGCGCGCGCGCGTGTCAATGAACAACAAGAGACCCTGGAAAATGAAGTTTGAAAATTTAATGCGCGATATACACTTATTAAATTTAGCAGGCTAACAGGTGCGTCCATTCCACATAGTAGTGTGTACGTGCGCGTGACCAACATATTCTTTTACTTCGTCGTGACCTTTTCTCTAAAAAAAAAAAAAAAAAATAAATCCAAACGAAATAGATTCAAGCGACATTTATCAATAAGACGAGAGAAAAAAAAAAAGATCCGCGAAGCGAGAGAACCAAACGACAATGCAAACAATGCAGAACGGTAGTGTATAGTAAACGAACGATCCCTCACTCGACATATCTAGAATTTCAATTCGTCAGCAACGCGGCGGCGCTGACGCGCAGCAGCAGCAGCCTACGTATGTGTGTATGTATGTGTTGAGTGCAACATTGAAATTCGAAGCACGTAAGCGACTTATCAATTAGAGAACACACATATAGAGCTTTCTGAAATTCTCAGCATTTTAAAACCCAACGTGTACATATTTATACGCAAGATGTCCTTCTTCTCTCATTTTCTTCAAAACTATCTTTACGAGGTAATCAACGCTCCTTTCGCGACGATAATACGCGTCATCGATTAATTATCGAAGGGATTTTGCGTAATCCCGGGTGTATAGATATATCTTTCATACTTAACTCGGCGAAGCTTGATCTATAACACGCTTTTCGCCGATATATTAAGCCGACTGAAATGAATCGTTGCCGCGTGTTTTCTTTTCTTTTTTTTTTATTTATTCGTTCATATATATACATCGGTACAACGAGATGAATAATCGTAACTGTGTCAAATCAAATATCAGTTTTATAACCTTCCCGTTTCGTTTTTTTTTTTCAGGTAAGTCGCTCGATTTCACCAACTATACTATACATCAAAGTACAATAAAAAAAAGTTATATCGGTGAGTTGCAATTTCATTTAGTAATCGCTTGTGCCTCGAAATGCCCGTAAAGCGTATATAAAAATTAATCGACTCTATCAAGCGAAAAACAAGAAAAAAATGTATAGATCGCGTGATTCAATCGATAATAGGTGGAACGTGAAATCCATGATTCACGAATTATAGGTACAAGCTCGAGAACAATAGTCCGAGCTCGCGCATGAACTTAGCTATATACATATATATAGAGGAGTATAGAGAGAGAGAGAGAGAGAGAGAGAGAGAGAGCGCCAGCGGGAAATCAGTTAATAACTTAATGTTAGCTGGAGCGTTTGGGCTTTGCTTCGACTTTGCGCTCTGGTACTCTCTCGCTCTCAGTATTTCACTCCCTCAAGAACTTGGGACGGCTATTGCAGCGTATATACGAAGCCTAATTGGAAGACCTTGTTGGTGGGGCAGCTAACGATAATTGAGAACCGATACTCAGCTGAAAATGCTTTTCTCGCATACCTACATTGTCGAATCGCGAGAGACTTGTTTTTTTTTTTTTTTTCAAACATAGTCGAATCACTGTCACGCGGATGATACTCGTACTCAACGATTAATGTTCCCTCGAACACAAAAAAAAATGAAGAAGAGGCGAGGCACACATATGCACGGCGAATTTTTTCGCGATGGGAAAAAAAAAGTATTTGACAAGTCCCTGACAAATTGATCCTCCTCGTGTATGTAGACTAACACGCGCGTGCACTTCGAAGGCCATAGATTCGCCATGGCGCTGCGTGTATATATGTATTCCCGCACCTGCGCGCGCGCGCGTGTGTGCACTTTCACGAGGACAATCGCTCATACTCCTGTCGAAAGGTGTGCGTTTATTCTTTTTTTTTTTTCATGGTCGTTTCACGCGCTCGATTTGATTTTGAGGGCTTCTGATTTTTTATTGAGTTTACGAGCGTGGGTGTGTTACTGTTCTATCTCGATCGTGGGTGGGAAACGTAAATTAAATTTTTTTTTACTTTGTATTTGGAGCTCGATAATTGAAGAGGAAAATACTTGTTTTTTTTTTTAATTAAATACCAACTATACGTTTTACAAAGTAAATATATAAATCACGATAGAAAATAACTCTGAAAATATCCAAGGATAATTATCTCAACGAGCGTGTAATAAACTCAAACAGGCACGTTTCTAAAGTCCGTATCAACGCGATTCAATTGAAGCGCCGCGAATTGTTTGGCGAAATTTTCGCGCGAAAATCGAGTCAAAGTTATTTACATCGAAGAATCCATTCTATTAAAACGCGCTTGTATTATAGACAAATTCTCCGCTGCGAATTCCAATATAAACTCTCGCGCAAAGAGCACACGAAACATCCGCGGTATATATATATACGTTAATCAAGATCCTCGAAGGCACACGCGATCGTTTCAAACGAAACACGTTGATAAATCTTACAAGAAAAGATTGATAATTGCAGCGCGAACTCTTTTTTTTTTTCCCCGAGGATATATACAGCGTGCTGAATACGCATTTATCACGAAAGCTTATGCTCCACTTTGTATTTTATTCGCGAGAGAATTGGGTTATATACAGAAATTATTTTACGCGAAGTATCGTGTAATATGTAAATTCGACGGATTAATCGATAAAAAAAAAACTCGAATAACGTTTCACACGTGTAAAAAAAAGGGCATAATCCGCTCAAAAATCCAATTACCTCGGGCGGAATCGATGAAAATTAAACGAAGAAAATCTCTGGAGAGAGAGAAAGCTGCGCGAGTAAGGAATTCGCGTCGTCTCCGATCGGAAGAAAGGATTTCTCGAGAAAAGGCCCAGTGAGAGTGTGTTAGGGGTCAAAAGACCTCATCAAGTGAGTATACAACGAAGATGTGTGTGTGTGTGTGTGTGTGTGTGTGTGTGTGTGTGTGTGTTTGTGTGCACCGTGACGCTGCTATGTGTGCTTGTACATAGATTAAGATATTATCGTTTGCCAGGGGGCCATTACAATGCCAGACAACTGGGACACTTTAACAAAGGCTTCAGCGTCACCTCTCTCTCTCTCTCTCTCTCTCTCTCTCTCTCTCTCTCTCTCTCTCTCTCTCTCTCTCTCTCTCTCTCTCTCTCGCGGTGTTATAAACGTATACGCGGATAATCAACGTTTGCAAGCCAAGTAGCTAAACCCCCCTACATCGAAAACTTTACGTTGTTTATTTTATTCGCGTTAATGTCTTTTCGCAAAAGTTTAACGTCGTTAACGCTTTCTCCCTCTCTCTCTCTCTGAGCTTTCATTTGTGTGAAGGGAGTTCAACTCGCGAGACTGTGTTCACGTTATTGCGAATTACATTTCTAAAGTTTTGAAAAAATAGATTTATTATTACGAAAAGAAATGAATTGTATTTTATTTCGTGAAAGATCGATAGACACGAAGTCGACGGAAGAGAAAATCTAATTTCCTCTTGGAATAACCTCTATACAACGACGAAAAAAAAAAGAAAAAAAAATCCTCATTAAGATTCAGTCGGTCATTCATAGTTATTTTTCTCTCTCTCTCTCTCTCACTCTCAATCGCGCATGGGTTTATCTTTGTCGCGCTTGTCAATATTTCCGGGTTGGAATACTCCTCCTCCTCCCCCCTTAACTCTCTTCTCTCCTTCCACCCTATATATACACTCGCACACACTTGGGATTCGCTCGTTAATTCCCAATTTCCTTCCTCGCCATAGCTAGCGAGCAATTTCTCTCTTGACGTTGGCTGCTGCTGTTTTTTTTCTTCTTCTTTTTTTCATTCGTGCGCGCGGCGCGTTTTCGTAATGATTCGAATCGCTCTGCTATATACCGGCTGGTTGGAGGTGGTGGTAAGGATAATCCTGAGAATTTAACTCGTCGCGCTTTATCGTCGAATCTTTTCGGCTAATGATTTTTATCGGTTCTATTACTCTTTTTTTTCGATCGACGTTTTCGAATAGTTTTACGATCTTACGTAAGGAAAATTGAAACGAGCGTTTCATTGTTCATTGCAATTTCCAAGTAAATTTGAAAAGTTACAACGAACAGACACCTTCGAAAATTGGAATCTCGTTATAACGAGCGTTCTCAAGCACCGATAGCCATGTATACAACGAGCGTGACCTAAATTGTATAAATATAGGACAGTTGATAAGTATTACACACAGACACAGAGTGTACCAACAGAAAGAGAGAATGGTCAAGACAAGCGATAAATATCAGCGAAACACTCGATATATTGATGGACATATCATAGAGCCCGCGAATAAATCAAAAGAGCCTGCAGCATAAGCCCATCAAAATCATCATATCTGCACGCGCGGGTGGGGTTGGGGGGCACAGAGAGATTCGTATTATAGTAAAATCCGATCCTCTCGACAATCCATTGGCCTCGCTTCGCTCACTCGCGAGCATAGCCTTTATCATCTCCACGTCGGATAATCGATACGTCATCTCTCTCTCACCCACACTTGTGTGCACACGTATATATAGTATATATATACACTCAAGAGAGAGAAGATAGGGTCGTCGTAAAATCAGCGCCCCGCGCGAACGATCGAGTAGAGCGAACGCGCGCGCGCTTGGAATTTAATTCCCCGCCTCCTTGCACATTGTTGGTCTTTGCAGTTCTCGCGCGCGGCTGCTTGTGTCGTTGTCGTCGTCGTCGTCGTCCTCGTACTTCCCCTCACGTTCCATAGCAAGGCTTAACAATATCTATACATTGTATATTCTGGTCCTCTCTAGACTCTGTAGTCGATAAACACTGAATGGGAATAGCTGCTTTATCGGCCGATGGAATTTCTTCTTTTTTTTTTTTTGACTTTATTTTTTACTTTCTCGGAAAATACGAGAGAATTGCGCTGTGAGTATACTCGAAATTACAATTATGAAGTTTACTCGTAGGGTGATATTTGTCAGGTTTGTTTGGTGAATATAAATTGGGTTAATTAAGTGGCTTTTTTTACGTTTCGAGTTATCTTATGTGAGATTTGAATTTTTTCATTTCAATATGACTGATAAAACATCGCTTTGTCACGCGAATTATTGGATATGTATAGTATAAAATTTACATGCTTCGTTAAAGAATACCATTACGGTTCCGTTCATTATGATCTTATCACGCACTCGATATATGTTGAATCAATAAAACCCACACGAAAACGGTCTAAAAATTCAAAACTCACTCTATCCGTTCTCACCGTCGAAGAAAGAGCATAACATTTAAATATTTAATGGAAGGTCTTCGGGGAGTTTGTTCTTTATCACAAACAATCAGTCATTCGCTCGTTTGCTCGCAAGCTCTCTCTCTCTCTCTCGTACGTGTATGTGTGCATTTCTATCTTGAAACGTAAAATCACAAATTCGGAGTCTACACGGTAGCAAGCGTACGTTAATTATTCAACTTCCGCCAGTGGCAACTTTCCAGCCAAGTCGAACAACCAAAATCTCGCTCGTCATCGACACAAAGACGACTTTGAGTTTATATCTGCTAATAACTTTCCTTTCGGTGTTCTACGTTAATTGCAAGTTTTCTTTTTTTTTTTCTTCAAATTATTTGGCTTATAGCTGAACTATAAACTGCGAGTTTGCAGGTTGATTAACAGATAGTTTGTCCGTCATCGCGAAATATCGCGGCGAATTGTATAGGAAACGAACGACTATGAATAATGAGAATTTCTAGAGACAAGCAATTTCCTTTGATAACAGTGAACACGAGTTAAAAGGAAAGCTATATCGATTGGCTTTGACTCGGCGGCGGCGGCGGCAGTTAGAGTTTACTATATAGCTGTTTTCTCGTGAAAACGAAAATGAATTGTTCCTTTGTCCAACTTTTTTTCCAACTCTATTATTCAATAATAAACTGCTTTTTTTTCAAAGCAAAAAAAAAATCGAGTGAATCGATAAACTTTGAGATGGGCTTTTATACGGAGTAAAGTTACTTTGAATAATTAAACGAGTAAAAGCTGATAGCGAACGTGTGTATACGGCTAAAGTTTCTAATACGTGTTATCCGCCAAGCGAAAACATTTCCTTCTTGCTCGATAAATAAAATTACGATTAAAAGATATCAGAGAAAGAGAAGAAGAAAAATGAAAATAGAAATACATTCGAGCGAAAAAAAGTGAAAGAGATAGGGGTAAAATTAAGGGAAGAGAGAGAGAGGGCAATTGCAACGAGATGAAAAAGAGGAAAAGAAGGTATATAGTCGTGGAGAAGTGAAGCCCATGGGACTCGAACTCGCTGGAAAAAGGACGAGAGAAGAAGGACGAGGAGGAGGAGAAGGAGGATGAAGAAGAAGGGAGGGGAAGAAAGAAAACGAAGGATAGAACGAATACTTGAGTGTATCCGGTCGTTGGCACGTTCAGAGCTCGTTCACTTGTTTCGTCCTTATCCTCCTTCTCTTTCACCTTCTCTCTCCTTCTTCCTGTTTTACTCTCTCACTTACTTTTATTTCCTTCGTAGCTTATCTTTTCATTTTGCAAATGGAATTTATACATTCATATTATTATTCTTTTTTTCTGTAAAATCTCATCTCATTCAATTGGAAATCGGATCATCGTTGACACACAAAAGAATAAAGTTCGAAAGTGTTATAAATCATCGAACGAAAGAAAAAACGAATTATTGCTCCATAATGAAGCTATACACGCGCGTCAAATAATAAATTCAGAAGTTTTCGAGTATTATTTCAAATCCCACAGCGCTCGGCGAGAGAGCTCGTAAAAAGATTAATCAAAGTCCTTTTTTTTTCTCTCTCTCTCCCCCTCGACACACTGGCATTAGGGGTAAAGCTTTCCATCAATATAAGCGAGCGCGCGCCCACCCGCGTATGATGTTTACGAACTTTAACGGTTGATTCATGTACGTCGATATAATGTACTTTCTTGGGATAAAAATCCATTTCGATTTTTGCTGTAACAACGTAAATTTAATAACTTGTCTATTGTAAAAAAAAGTTGCTGTACAAGATTCTCTCTCTTTTTTTTTTCAATTTCGAAAAAAAAGTGAAAATTGAACGATAGAAGTTTCTGAACGGCAAACTGAGAGAGAGAAAACTTTATTTCCTCTGTTAATGGGCAATGGAAAACTCCGGTGCAAGTTAGTGCGCGCGCAAGACCAAAAGGTTAAAATCCAATTTTACTCATGCCTTTAACGCCTCCTTGTAATGATACAATCCTATATACGTTCTAATTATCCGGAAACTTTTATAAACAGAGTTTTGCAGAAACCAAACAAAAGAATTATTTCCTGCCTCTCGATCTCTATTTCTCTCAATTAAGTTTTCATTGTGTAACACACTCGCGTTTTTTTTTCTTTTTAAATTCTCTCGTCTCGTTTCGACATACAGGATTTTCATTCCGAGCTTGGAGGATTTCAATTAACGGGCGCGACACGTGTAATAATGCAGCAGTCAAGAGGGTTTCGATCGAAAATAAAAAAAAAAATCAATGTAGAACGCTCGACATATATAGTGCTGCAGTTGAAATTCAAAACGCGCAGGTATTATAATGAGCCATTACCCTATTATTGGGCGAGCCTTAAAATAGACCCAATCAAACTCTGCGATAATTACGCGAAACTCATTTAGCCGTGCAACCAATAGTGCAATATCATCGTGTATATAGATATCATTTCGAATTAACGTTGAATGTACACTCGACGCGTGTGCCTCATTAATGTATAAACATGGCTTTCGCATCGCAATTAAAAAATAAAAAATAAATACACTTCTCCTTTTTTGTAAATTAATTAAAAGACTTAGTGGAATACATAACACACATATACTCTCAAGTTACGCAAAAGCTGCAAAAATTAAAGTCGCGAGTCCTTTCTTGGCGAGGAGGTGCGCAAAATTGTTTATTCTGTCGCACATAAACACGACGAGAGCCAAAGTAATTCACCGGTGAGAAAAACGTGTATGTATACATACATATCACACACGTTGGAGTTTTCTCTCCCTCTACGACAAATTGCGCATAATTACATGTTCATTATTAACGCTTTCATCCTGCCTCGTTCCTTTCCATTTGCGTACACATATGTCTCTTTCCTAATTTTCCTCTCTTTTTTTTAATCACATCTAACGGGCTTTGACGTATTTCCAAGCAACGACGTGTTTCTTTTTTCTTCTTTTTCTTCTTTTCCCGTTGAATCCTATATAGCCTTCACCGACAATATTTCAGCGGTTTTTTTTTTCCCAGTAAGAGAGGCCAGTTGCCCATAGCAACGAAACGCAGCGTCGTCGTCGTCGACGTCTCCCAAGTCGGCCTTGCACCCACACATATAACCTAGGTGTGTGTTTTTTTTTTCGTTTTCCTTTTTTTTTTCAATCTGTGTATATGTGCACCATCTTCTTCTTCTGTCCCTCGCGACTCGTGTTTTTTTTCTCTCTTCTTTCATCCATTACACGATGATTTGCTTTCCAGAGTTTTCTCTCCGGCGCGCGAGGCCTCCGAAAATTCCATTTGTGACCCCCGAACAGCACTTTATCAACCGTTCGCGCACTCGCGCTAACTTGCATCCATTTTTCCTCTAAAACTCTCTCTCACTCTTTTTCGATTACTTTTTAACAGGCTTCTATTCGTTTTACTTTTTGCAACAAAAATTATTACACATTCAGCTTACTTTTTCTTTTTCTAAAATACCCTGTAAAAAAGAAGGTAAAATAAATTTCCTCGCGAGACAGCGTAATTATCAAGTGTACAAGAATGGATTACTTGAAAAAAGAAAAGAAAAAAAAAAGATGTAAAACGAGCGAGGAGGAGAACGGGGTGAGTTTAAGTAGAACAGGGTCGCGCTAGGTCAGACGTATGAAAAATTCAATTTGCTCGCGCTTTTCAAATTAATTTGCGGCATTCGATAAACGTAATAAAGCATCGTCAACGACGAACATCAACGAATAAGAAGAAGAAGAAGTGAGCGACGGTACGATAATGTAAGCGAGAAGAAGATTTTATTTGCGATAATAAAAGCTTTTTAGTTTGATAGCTATGCTAGTAGCAAAGTTTTGGCGGTGTGCGCTGGGCGGGCCAAAACTTTCCAACTGACTCCGCGGCATTACTAAAAGAGCTATAGCTTGCCGCACGCGCGTGCCGGCAACGTAACGACCGAATCTAACTGAAATCCTCAACTTTTTTTTTTCTTTTCTCTTGCTTGTAAAATTGAAATGTTTGTTTTCCAAGGAATTTTCGTCGTCTGATTCGAATTAATTACCCGATTAAAGCGGCGTATCTGTAATTTCAATGTGAAAACACGAAAAGTACGTATACGTTTAATAGTAGTCGAGTAAAAATCAAGGGATTAAAAAAAAAGTGAGAGAGAGAGAAGGCTTCATTAAACGGTGCTCGGCTGCTTACCCGACCTTTGTTATCTCACACTTATGCAGCTCGAGGGAGAGGGAGAAGTAGGGGAGGAGTAACTTCCGCGAGCGCGCAAGCGCGAATCAAATTAAACTTCAAATGAACAAACCCGTGTCGGAAACCCTTCGCTCCTATCTACCCCACCATAGCTCTCTCTTTCCCCTCCCTCTCCATCCTTCTTTTTTTTTCCTCTCTTTCTTCAACCTTGTTTCACTTCGCTTAAAACTTGGTCGCCTTTTATTGCAACCTGCCTTTGGCTTTGTAGCACCTTTCTTTTTTCTTTTTTTTTAGAAGAAAAAATAAAGAATGACTCGCCGTGGTTACTACAATCAGCTCTCGCGTGCGAGATGATGTCGTCGTCTTGCTATTACCAAACAAATATTATTTCGAGCGCGAGATGAATTTCAAAGTAGTAAGTTTTCTCGAGCGCGCGAGTGTCTTCCGGGAATTTTAAATATTTTTTTGCGGATAAAAAAAAATAAAAAAAAAATAAACGAGGAAGAGCCAACAAGAGACACGACGCTTGCTTGCTGCTCTTCTCTTTTTCTCTCATAAATTCTTAATATAAACGGATTTCATAAGCAGAAAAGTAGCTCAGAAAAATGAAAAGTTTGCCCTCCCCCTCCTACCTCTGTACGGTCGTAAAGCCGGTAAGTACGAGAACTGCTCGCTTTCGCTCTTGTGTGCATATGCTGCCGGTTATATGCAGTTGACTTTACGATCAATAAGTCACTGACACTTTGAACTCTTTCGCAAACATAACGGTGAAGGACAAAAAGTTTGGAGATTGTTGACGAACAATTTTTTTTTTTCTTTCTTGATGGATTTTTCGACGTGACGATGGCTTTTTTTTCAATCGATTTTTCTACGTTGATCAATTTAAATTTACTTCGTGTTATTTTTAATTGACGGAAGGTTTTACATTCATGTTGAATTATAAATTTTGCGCGAAAATTGGATTGTAAGTAATCGAAGCTTAAACTTGTCAATTTCAATGAAAAGTTAGTTGATTAATTATCCACGATGATATTGGATTTAAAAAAAAGTACTAAATTTATTACACATTACTTTGCGAGAAACTTTTGTAAAATTCTCCTTGTAAGAAGCAAACTTTCGAGAAACTCTACTTTTTCCTGAATCAGAACGTTTTCAGCTTGAAAAGCCTTTGAAAATAAGGTCGCTTTTAAAATACTTTTCACGACAGGCAGCCTTGGATAAAGCGCGGAAGTTTCCGCTAACATAGATTTTAATTATTATTATTTCGAGATAAGGAAAAAAAATAAATTCTTTGTAATCTGTTTAACGCAAAAATTATATAACGCGTTCCGAATGGAATAACATTGTACAAAATTCAGAAGGTATATAATGATCATCGTTTCCTCTCAACTGTTGCATTAGGGCACATATAAGGCAATTTAAAAAATCAGCGATAAACCAGTTTGTTAAAAAAAAAATAATAATTCTCTGAAAACGTATATAATACATGCTATGCGGCACAGTCAAAGCACGCGAAATATGTCTTCTCCGTATATAGAAAATAAGCGCTACATATTACTCACGTATATGTATACTCGTGAATATACATATACATATAGAACCGCGCGCTCACGCGAACAAATTTCCGCGCCGCTCCCGGCGTACACGTACACATTTTCGTTTTTGGTCGTCGCGTGCAATGCGGTCACGCAATTGAACTTGCAATGTCTTTTCACGCATACACACACACATGTAAACCGAAAATACAAACCTATTATTATTTATGGAATACGCAATGCCATTAAAACTCCAATACGGCAAAAAAAAACATTTTTTTTTTGAATGAAAAATTTGCATTTTACATTATACCGCTCGATGAAAATTTTTCGCGCGTGTGTGCGCATGCAACGTTTAATTTCATCTTGCATGCAGTCGCAGCAGCACCCCCCGCCGCCGCCGCCCTCCGCACTAACTTTATGAAGTCTAAAACTAAATAACTAACTATACAACGCTGTAAAAGCGTACGTTGCGTAATAAACGCGCAAAGTCTATGTAATAAAATAACGCGCGGTAATAGCTTAGAGCTAACAAATTGAAATTTGCATCGAAATAATACAATGAAAATTTTATAATTAAATAATTAATAACAATATTTAGCCAATCATTCTACTTTTATTTATTTATACACAACTGCACAGAAAAAAAAAGGTTTATTTGATCCTAATAATATTTATTAACAGTTAATAAATGATTTTGTCAAAAAAATCAAATGAATAATTTATTAACTGTTAATAAGTATTTTGAAAAAAAAATCAATCAATCTTATTATTTGATTCAAACAATTCTTTTTTTCTGTGTGGAATAACTGAACAATTATCCTTCAAAATATTCTTCACAATAATTTGGCGCACGCACGTTCAACAATTCAACAAAAAAAAAAAGAAAGACATTATCGTATATATTAAAGTGATGACAAATGCATCGGCGTTAAATTATATAGCCGTGGAGAGAGAGAGAGTGAGAGAGAGAGAGAGGATAGATAGAATGCGGAACAATGCTGCAGTGTCAGAGATAGCAGATTCAATCTCGGAATAGAGCCCGTCATGTTGTTAGTGTCGCTGCGACACTGATCCTCTTTCGCTATACAGGGTGTAATTTTTACAACGCATATGGTATACGTAGCGTGGTAGATAATGTCAATATGAATCGAAAATTACAATAAATTTATGTTCTTAGATCAATAAATAATTAGTTATGAAGAATCAAAGATCAGCCAGTGAGCACGCTTGTATAGACAGAAAAGTGCAGC
>JAWWMK010017931.1:0-19544 GCA_035047105.1 Galeopsomyia nigrocyanea | reverse complement strand
CTTGTATATTCGACTTAAATCTTCAGTGTCTTTTTGTTCGTTGAGAATTTTTTGATCGTCGGCTGAAATTATATGCAGCATTTCGGAAAATCTACGCTTGATTATATTATTTTCTCTGCCTAACATTTTAACTTGCGGCCAATTGAAATCGCAATTCAAATTCTTTTTGTGTAGAGAAACTACAGAATTTCTATTTTTGTTGTTATTTTCACCACAAGGGCACCCCATCGAGAGGAAAATAAACGGTTAGATAAGCTTGTATATTGCATATTGTAATATTTTCAACAGGTGGCCATAAGCTGTGTTAATGATCTTTAAAATGGCTTTTAATATACAATGGCTATATTTTGATTTCATTACGAATTATGATACTTTTTTTGAACTTTACTTGAAAAACTGCTTTAGAATATAAAAAAAATCGAATGCTCTAGAATAAAAAAGAAGATGTGTAATAATTAAAAAAATACCATTTAGATTTGAAAAACTTTTATTTATATCCGTTTGAACAAAAATATTAATTTACATAGTGGGGTCAAATGTGAAAAAAAAACGAAAAAAAAACAGACTTTTGCACAATCATAAACTTTTATTTATTATACACAGCAATTCAATATCAATTAAAAATATATTCTTAACGTTAAAACATAAACATTTTAAAAATACAATAACATTCGCTCATCTACCAGTAATCCAATTACTTTTTAGCTTCTCTTATCGGCATCGCATATATGATAGTCTTCAACATCTCGTTATTAAAGTACGAAAGAACACACGTAACGCAAAGCTGCGGCAAACCACTGATTCGTCGAAGTGCTAATATAGCAGGTTTCACAAGTAACTTCCTGTCCACAGCTTCGCGACAACTAGCCATAATAATATCGTAGTACCAAGGATACTTGGCACCAGGATCACACAACAGAACGTTTTCAACGAAAACGTATCGAGAAGTCGAATTCATGTGTAAAAAATCGTAGATCGATATTTTATCATCGTCAATCATGTGATTCTTCAAAGCCACCACTTCGTCCAAACATTTACGATACTCGCACCAGTAATCCGTGTGATAAGTGCGAAATTTGTACCTACTGGTGATTGAAAAGCCAATTTGTTTGAGCTTCATGGCGTGCCAAATTACGTGATGTTTCACATCACCATGGCAACGAACTACCTGCTCGCTGATGTCATCGTCATTGATGTCCACACCGTGTTTCAGCATGTACTTCAAATAATCGATGTTGTCGTTCTCCACGATGTAGTACAACGGTACATGGCCTTTTTTATCCTTCACTTCTATCAGAGCTCCTTTCTCCAGAAACAACTTGATTACTTCGTTAGTTTGTCGAACTTTTTTTGAATTCCGCGATCCGTCTAAAGTTGTTTGATTTCTGAACGCTTCCGCGAACAATGACTTCCAGTATTCGATAACATCGATTCTTTCATTTGCGTATTTGTCAGAATCTACGAAGACACTCATGTCGACGTTACCTCCTTTCATAGCTGCCCAATGAAGAGGAGTACATCCCCATATCTTGTCACGACAGTTCACATCAGCGCCGTGCTTCAATAGAGTATCGATCACTTCGACATTGCCCACCATCGCAGCCAAATGCAACGCATTTATACCTTTACCGGTGGTAACGTTCACGTCAGCGCCGTTACTGATTAATAAATCGAGCTTCTTTTTGCAAGCTAACGCTGTCATGTGAACCGGTGTCAGATCGAATATTTTGCCTCGACGGTGAACGTCAGCTCCGTTCCTAATCAAGCATTCCATATTCTTCAATGAACCATAAATTATGGTATAGTGCAAAGGTGTAATGCCTTTAACAGTCATTGCATCTACATCCGCTCCAGCTTTGAGCAAAGTTTCAATAGCCATACAGTCGCATTTAACTGCCATATGTAAAGGCGTTTCTTCATCAATTTTACTCTTGCTTTTAACGTCAGCTCCGCGTTTTATCAACTTCTGTATGATCTTAGTATTCCAGTGACAAGTGGCGGCGTAATGGAGCGCCGTGAAACCATCCACGTCACATTCGTTGACGTCGCAACCCTCGCTCACGAAGAAATCGATTGTCTTCAGTTTCTTCAGTTCGTCCTTCGAGTCTCTTAAGCCGAAAGTGCTGACGAATTGAAGCATACTTTTTCCTTTTTCACCGACTACGAGGAAATTAGCTCCGAATTTTTTGAAGATGTCGAGTGTCTCCAGTTGACAGTGTTTGGCCGCGAAATGTACCGGAGTATTTTTTCTGTTGTTTCTTATGTTCGGGTCGGCGCCTTTGGACAGCAACATGTAGATAATGTGTTTGAAACTCTCGGCTGATCCGTAACTATCGGCTAAAATATGTAACACAGTGTTTCCATCGCTATTCTGAGTATTGATATTAGTGAAGCTATTCAGCAGCAAAGTTATTAATAATTTTATCTTGTGTTGTGCAGCAAAGTGCATCGGTGTATTTCCTTTCTTATCCACAACGTTAACAGATGCTCCTTTTTCCAACAATTGCTTGGTTAATTTTATGATTTTTAATAAAATCTCTCTCGGCCGAGATTTGTTATTCATCGCTCCGACGTACTTTTGTACAAATACATGAAGAACAGTTTGACCATTCTCGTCGGCGTAATTCACGTCGCCGTTGCACCTCTGCAAAATCGGCAAAAGCCACTCCAATTTTTTCCTCAACAACATCCAGCACTCGGAAATACCCGTTTTATTGACGCTACTCGAGCCGTCTAACAGCAGCCAATTCATCAGTTTCGTGTCGATTGCGTGTCGGTGCGGCTGTAATTTGTAACAGCTGCGCGTCGTTGGTATTCCCATGTGCTCGATAAACATGCGGAGCAGCGAGTACGACTTCGCGTGACAGATTTTTCGACGAGATTTCATTCTTTTTGGCAACACGTTGGCGTCTGACGTTTGGTTGTCAATTGTAGCGAGCGGGAATGGTGTTTCGATGCTTTCGTGTGATGGAACATTAGCTTCTGAGATATTTCCGCGAGATGACATATTTTCTTCTTTTGACGTCATTATGGTTTTCCGGTAGGAAGTGTGATCGAAGGGATGAATTTCTGGAAAATAAATTGAATTGCTGTGTACAGTTCGTCGGTGTTAAAGAATTAATGGATTTTATATCTGCGTAGCAATGATTTGACAAAAAAAAATGTTTGATGGATTAATTGAATTGAATTTACAAAATTAATGAGTAGCTGGAGTGATAAAAAAAAATTATTATTCAAAAAAAGATGTATCAACACGTAGGGTCGAATAATCATGGCTAATAAAGTTAACACAATAAGAATCACTATATTTTTTATAACTTTTATCTTTAAAATTTTACTCAACCAAACATAAAAATCGAAACTGTATAAGTGTGAGTTCTTTTTGCCCAATAAATGAGAACAAGAAGGGAATAAAATAATGAAAATTGTATGCAATTTTGTAGTTTATTGCATAAAAATAAAAACCAAAGCTTATACGTTGGCCAAAACGTATAACATAAAATGAAATGTATAACATATAATAAATGGTGTGAGATATCTTTAATGTAGAATGTGATTGTAAGAGTGACGATTGAAATTATTCCTACATCATAATGAAGATCTAAAAAATCAATGCTTCTCAAAATAACAATGAAAATCGTTAGAGTATCGATTTTCTTCTAAAATAAAATTTTTTCAACATTTCTCAAATATTACTCAACAGCATACTATACGAGTTTTTTTTATAACGTTTGTTTCATGCATATTTTTCAAAATTGTTATCATGATCTTGTCCAAAACGTTATTAAAAAAAATAAAAAATATATCATAATGAGAAATAACGTACTGCTATTTTTTTTTCTTTGTAACGCAGAAATATAAGAACTCATGAAGTAACGTCACAAAGCCATGAATTTGTATTACTGTTCTACTTCCTATGTTCACTTTCACTCAACTGAGAACGTGTCAATGATTGAGTTTTCGTGACGGAAGTTTCATAATACATGAGGGTGGATAGCGCTGTCATGGCAACGAAATAAAATAAAATATTCAACGATGCGTCCACAACAGGTGGGAAATCCATCCCCTATATCATGCTGCTTCCGGGGCAATTACACGGATTCAAGCATCGCGGCCACATTAATGCTTTTCGTCTATCAACTATCTTCGTTGGTGTTACCGTATTTTTTTTTTCGTAAATAAATAGTTTTGTCAGCAATATCGTCAAAATATAAGTACCAGTTCATTTGCTTTTCATTATTTAACTAATTTTTTTTCCGTGTACATGCGTAATATCAACATGACATTTTCATAAACGTATGAAATGTAAAAATAATCATTACAAAAATAAAGAAATGTCCTCAATATGGTAAAACTGCGTTTATCTTCGCCTATGAGTTCGTGAAAATTTGAGATTCAAAAAATAGTTGTTCTACTCGATAGAACATGGAAAAAAAGTTACATTAACAATCTCTCTATCTTGCGAGAGAATATATGCATGATTAATTTTCTGGCTACTAGTTAAGATTAAAATAAATTGTTATTTCCACTTTGATTGGTCAAAAATATTTCTAACGGTCTTAGAAGCTGAGAAATCAATATTTGAAGAAATGCCGTTTTTCGTCTACTTTCTGTGCAGCCCATTTGATTATAATGGAAAAATGCCGAAAAAGTAGTTCCTGCAGATTTTTCCAATGTTCACGAGCATTTTCCGACACTATATACCTACAAAAAGAAGAGGAAAAAGGTCCGGAAGCCTTAGTATCATAAAAATTTTTTGACATTCTAGCGTGTTTTATCAAGGAATAAAGCGTGTTTTATCAAGGATTTCGTCATATATATATATATTATGCCAATTGATAATAGCTTTGTCAACAAATGATGACTAAATTTATTGTGGTTATTAATTTATATCCTCCTCGTGACTATATAAGATAAATAGAACACGCGAGGTATACATATAATAAGCGTTATCTAAACACGTACTTAATATGAGCGATATAAGCGATTATAATTTTACGATATCGCGCACCAAGCGAGATTATTATTTCTATAAATTATTTTCGAATAAACAGACAAGTTAGTTTCGCAATTTATTATTACACGCGTTATTTTTTTATCTCTGACAAAGAAACTACGCAATGTCGTTCAACCAGGAAAAAAAATGAGATAGTCTCGCAAATGAGGAAAAAAAAATATCAACAAACATTGACACTCCCACACCAAGACAATTTCTCTCATAAAAGTCAACATCTCTCGAAGATCTAACACAGTAAAGAATAATTCAATTGTTTCAAGATGAAGCTTCTTCTCGCTTTCTTGCTCGTCTGCGTTGTGATGGCACAGGCCCAACAAATTTTCACTACCTCGCGCACACCAGTGCAGGGTGATTGCTCAAACACATTCTGCGTTAAAGGAGAATACTGCCTCGACAAGCCCGCACGTTGCCTGAAAAAATGTAAGAATCAAAAGGCCTGTCCGAAAAAGTATGCCTGCGTTAGGAACTACTGCGAGCGGTTAACTAATTGAATTAAATTTGATCATATACAACTGCAAATTTGATTTGGCAAATATGGAAAAAGTAGTGCGAACATTTGAGTGATGTGAGCAGTTATGCATAGTTGAAGCAGCCTAACAACATATGAAGTTTTCCAATATCAAACTTCTAATTGTACCGAATGAATGAACCAATTTGGATTTAAAGAAAAATGAATGAATAACAAAAAATATCTAAATTATATATGTATAAAATATATGTATAAAACCTTTTTAGTTCTGCCCTAATTTATGATATATTTACTGCAATTTTCTACTATTATAAGATTTACAAACAATTATCACTCAGACATTAAAAAAAAATCATTTCATTTTATTGATAATAGATCAGTAATATCAACGAAGATAGACGCTTATAGTAGAAGAATAGGCCTTATGGGGGCTCAGTTCAGGAGCTGACTAACAGTCGCCGTAGTGTCATCTTCGTTGGTAATATTAAATTCAATATATCAAATTCTCATCATCTCGTAAACGATTTGCAAGTAACACAGAAAATATTTATTGGAATTTCGTCTAATTTCTTTAGAGCGCGTCTAATGAAAGTTTTATTTTTTCCAAGTTGAATCAATTATCATTGATTACTATTTTTGAATTGTTACCCAATTTTTAAACTTCAAGATACTGTTTAATTCGTCAAAGAAGATAGACCACGTTTAAATTTTCTTTGACTTTTTCGAAATAACTTTTTATGACAATGCAGCGTATCAAACATATTGAATTCTAAAATTCCTTTCATATACTTTTTTCATTATACTTCAAGGAGTATTTTGGCAATTCGCAATAAGTAATAAAACGTTTATTATAAACTTCGTTACGCATAACGTGAAGTGAAAATGCAAAAAACTTTGGTGTAATGGCACCAATATATAACGGAAATTGTACTGAACAAACGAAAATGATATTGTAAACGATCTATAATTCAAAGTTTTAATGGTTCGTAAAGTAAAAATAATTTATTTTATTGGAGCGGCACGATGCGCGTCGCACATTGCGCAGTTGCAGCATAGAGCCTCTGCGCACCGGATCCACGGACTGTGGACGACAATCGACAATCGACATTCACATTTCACATTCCATTCGTCAACACTCAACTGACTCAACATTCATTCATTTATTTCGCGTATGGCTTAAGTCACGCTGTATTATGAAAGCCAATTAAAAATAAAGAAGAAGATTTATTTCGCGTGCAACTATAACGCAGCTGAATAAGTACGGGAATTGTTATAAAAATGCTTTTTCTTCTTGAAATAAAAACTTATCCGACAATCTATTTATTATAATTTCGTTTGAAAAAGGCCACCGGATAATGTGTTTTACTAATTTTTACAAAAGTCTATCTTCTTTTTGTCAAAATATAAATCTAACCTACAAACTCGATTCAATTTTAAATTGTTTTATAGTATTTACTTACATACATATCTATTAAAAATAGCCAGCGTGCTAAGATATTAATTCTGATGAATATTTGTTTACAATTTGAGATTACAATTAATTGATTATTATACTGTCATCACAATACTATACATAATCTGAAAATGATTGATATTATATTCTATTTTACAGACAATGGACATAAAAGATTGTATTAAGTTATGCACGAAAATCAATAAAAATCAAGGAATGAGTAATGTGAAATGGTCTAAAATACCAAAGGCCAATAATCAATATCATAAAAAACCATTGCCACACCACTTGGTAAAAAGCTTTGTTCAAATTTTTTAAGTGATTATTGTAATATGCGAAAATTCTAGTCATAAATAATGAGGAATAAATTCAATTTTTTTTAAAGGAGATGGAACAAAGTTTGCATGATACAAATAAAAAACATGGTAAAAGTAAAAAGGTAAATTGAATGGATTTGCTTAAAAAGTATAATGGAATGTAATGCTGATTATTTTAAAAATATGTTTAGCGGGAAAAGAAAGATCAAAAGAAGGATGAAAATTTTCAGGTTGCAGAAATCAGACAAGGAATTCAAGAGGTATATTAATATCATAAATGTAATGGCAACAAATTTTTTCAATAAAAAATTCAATTTAGGTTGGCATAGGATGGAATGCAATAAATGCTATTGAAAAGCGCTACAAAGAATCTCAAAAGAAATATGCAGCAGCAACCATGGACAAAAGTAGTAGTGAATCCAATGATTCTTTTGTCACAGCCCAAAATAGTACAACTACTGAAACAGATGATTCCTTTCTGTCAACTAAGGATTTCGATCTTCTAAAGATATCTGAATCCGATAAAAATATTCAAAGTGAAGTTTTATGTCGTGGTAATGAAAAGAAAGAGCAATATAAAAGAAATGCTTTTATAAAAGGAATCATACAGAACAAAGAGAACATTTCTCCTCTTGCTTCAGCAAATAGTATAAAAACTGATACGTTCAATAAAGTCGTAGGTGATGAGAAAAAATCAGATAGAAATGAAAATAGGCAGAGCATACATGAAAATAAAGTGCTAAAATATGTTCAAAGTGAAGCAGGTACATCGAAGACTTATAAAACTTCGAAAAAGTTTATTAAAAGAGATTCCAAGCAAGAAAATGATCTGGTGCCAAAGGGGGCAAAAGTTGCTGAGACTTCTACGGAAAATTTTATGGAAGTTTCTAATGATTGTTTCCGCTTTGTAACTACAAAGAGCATGAAAAACTCAAAAAAGACAAAGAAAAGAGGTGGGCATGAATTTTAAGAATGTTATTATGATTTATTTTTATAGCATGTATCAATTGCAACTTTTTTTTGAAGTTAAAATCACATAGATTCTCTATAGTTTATTGTGTATTTATAGTACACTACATTATTATACTAAATAAATTTTCAGGCATGTTCGATACAAAAATTTAATCTCAAAACAAACAAATATTAATAATTTTAGTTTATTCAAGTTTGAGATTTTTAAATATACATTTTATTCAGTGTTATTCACGCTTATAAAGTGAAATAGAGTATTTTGAATACACTTGAGTAAAAAAAAATAGTTCAATGTAGATATTTGTAACTAGAAGTTATGTATAATATAATTGACAGTTAAACTTTTTATAAAAGTTACTCATAATTGACTGCGATTGTGAAATTATTACATAAAAATATTGAAATACTCAAGTAGTCTCAATTAAAAAGTCTAATGCAGTTGAATCGTCATGATTGAATGATTCATATTATTCTGCCGCGAAATACTCATTACTTTGTATACTCATGTATTTGAATATTCATTACTTTGACAATACAACGACAATAAAAGCATTATCTTTGAAAATTCATTTTAAAGTGTTTCTCATAAATATTTTATGAGCATAATTGTGCATATTACATTATAGAAACAAATATTTGCAATTTAAATGAATTTGGCGCTAAAAAGTTGTAGTTTAATCGCTAGTCACCTAAGAAAAATATACTTGTAAAAAATAATTACATATTATAACACATCACTAATTATGCTTATTTCGTTTTCAATTTTATAGTTTATAATTATCAATTTAAAAAAATCGATGATGTAGCATTTAGAGAGCAATTATTTAGCATGTATTTAGAAACTATGTTAATTGTTTACAGAGAACAATTAACTTATTTTCTTTTTTAATCAATACAAAATTATTTTGATATTCAAAGAAGTTAAAAAGAAAAATGTTTTATTGTTAATAATAATAATCAATTCATTTTACTCACATAATTATTATAACTTTAATATTAACATAAGGTATATTATGGAAATGAAATATCTATTTGAACGCGATAGGCCAAACTTGGTTATTCAAACACAGTAAAATTTGAAGGAGATATCAATTTCAACTCATTTTAATTTGTTTTGTAAAAAAATTTATTTTGGTTTTATACACAGTTAATAAAAAATATTTTCATTTCAATACGATCCTAGAAAATTTTTCGTCATTATTTAAAATTTCTATGCCAAATACTAAAGTAAAAAAAAATTCAAAAATATAAAATATTATCTTTTTTGTAGTAAAAAGGTTGCTCCAAGGCAGAAATGATCACTGCCAACTACTGAGTTTGGTATAGTAGGAAAATGTTTTGCGCAATTTTCAGCAGTAGGTAGTTTAAATTTTTCTAGTAGCTTCATTTGGCTATAAAATATATAATCTGTAGTAATCCAATCGTCATGGTGTGTAGTTGCTTCGTTCTCCATTTTTTTGTTTACATGGCTATATACACTTTGAAATTTAAATGGATGCATCAAATAACCAGATGAAAAAGTAATGTAATGTCCCTTAACTACTTGTATTGGTTGACAAGCTTTTGTCTTGATATTGACTAAACTTCTTTCTTTCGAATTCAATGATGAATTACTGTCACCTGGAGGTGAATACTGATATTCTGTATGCTCCAACTAGAAATTTTTTTAATTACTTATGTGCGTTTTTTATTGATATTAGGTTCTCTAAAGTGACTTTTCATGTTTTGTCAAATTTCAAAATGTTTCTTACCATAACTTTGCCATTCTCATTGCCATGCAATCTCTGTAGTAATACATTAAAATGTTGGCAATTGTCGGTTACATACAATTTAGGTGGTATCAAACAATTTGATAAGCAGTTGTAGTCACAGGCTTCTAAATTTTTGTCTTTTCCAGTAAACTGTATTAAACCTCCAATGATAAAGTTATAGACTGGACTGTAAGGTTCAAGATTGAAATCACCTGATAGTACAATAGGCAAATATTGAGAACCTGTACTGTTAAATTATTATTATTATTAATATTATAGATGCACATATTATGATACCACATAAATGAATACTCACTAACTATATTTAACAAAAGCTAGCCTTTCAATTTCTGCAAATAACAATTGAGTTTGACCTAATCTTATATCACTACGCCTTGGATTGTAAAGTAAATGGGTAGTAGCAACAACAAATTGCGTTTTAGGACTTTGTTTCAGAGAAAATTTTACAACTAAACCGACATTATCTCTGTTAAGTAATCCAATACCTGACTGATAAAACTCAACTTTTGAATAGTCTACTAAATTGAATAAATCTTTTTTGTACAGAATAAGTAGACCATCAACTTTCTCATGAGTGCGCTTTTTGTATATATAAGAATATCTATTTTTTTCAAAAGGAACCAAAAATTCTTTCAAATGGTCTTTTTGTACTTCTTGTAAACAGATCACCTACAATGAATTCTCTATAAATTAATCGGTTCGAATACAGTACCATGGAATTGGAAATTATCTGTCTTACATGTGCTCTTGACTCTAGTATTTCCTGAAGTAGAAGTTTTTTTCTCTTTTCCCATTGTAAAGCTTCTTCATCATGATTTTTGTATAAGTACGTATGGTTATCTAATAAATCTTGTGCTAGTATATTGAAAGATAGAAGTTTGAAAGTGAATGATTCATCCAAGTCAACAATTTCATTTTCTAGAAAAATAGGATAATTCAAATAGGCAAATTGATTTACTTTTACACTATTATATAATTTTTTCACGTCTCATTATAATGAATATATAGATAATGTTGTGAAATAATGTATCCTTGAAATATGTTCTTGACAAACCTTTTTCTACAACTTTCTTCCAATTCCTAATTTTTTTGTAATTATCCATTGCCTATAATTGTCTAAACCAGTCTTGACTATTCTTTTCTGTCGATGAGAACTTCTAGAAAATTATGTAAAACGAGCATTCTACAATTCATTGAAAAATATTTTGTTGTCTTTTACAAAATAATTTCTGCCATGGAGAAAAATTATGTTGCTCGGTGATATATCTGTAAGAAATAAAGATAAACAATTATCTTTTAGTATTCCCAAAGGTGTTGTTTTACATGATAGATTTTAATAATATTGCTTTCAATATTTCGAAAATTGCATATTATTATAACCTGAAATTTAACTTTTGTATATATGTACTTACATACATTCGAAAAGAGGCGAAGAAATAATTTCTCTAATAGTTTATTTGACACTTCGGTTCAAGGGATGCCTCCTTCAATTTTCATTTCGTGATCAATATACATATTCTTAAATTTCGAACAGCAAAATTTCAATCAATCGATATCGAAAAACACATTAGCTTCCATGACTACGCGTATTATATACGCTCATATTACAAGCAAGTCACTGTGAGATTGTAAACATTCCTACGCCCTTCAGTCCTTTCATGCGACACATGTATTTATATACACGCACACGTACTAATTATCAACCGGCACAAATAAACGTGCATTGTGGATGTCGTGACGATTCAAATCTTTTGATTTGCGTTGAAGATTTTTCTTTCGATGAGTACTCGCAAATCGATCCAGAAAATGATCATTTCAAATAACTTTAAATAAAATATTGACATTTATAATTGAAAAATTGCGGCTTGTCAAAAAACTAGTGCGTTTTCTAAAAGAAATGGAGGATTATATAAGAAAAAAATATCTTTGACAGCTCGAAGATTTGGTATAATTAAAAATGTTTTAATTCACTGTCGATTTTACAAAACTTGAAAGATAATTACATTACTTATCACATGAAGTTGAAGCTGACAAACCAAATTTTCGACAGACAATGAGCAACCGCGAATCTCGAGTTGTTACTCATGTTGGTTCGAGTTTCTAATGAATTTTAATGCTAGAAAGAATCGATATATAGTTTTATCGAAAAATTTCTTCCGAAATTGCGAGTCGGCAAAGTCGGCCTGTCAGTTTCATCATTATCATCTCGTTCGCATACTCCAAACGAAAAATTGAAGGTCGATTTAAGGCCCCCCGGGACTGTATATAGATATACAAATACATATGAAAATATAGGCGACCCTTTGCTCCATGATTGTTTTTTGATGAAACAATATTGGGATTGGAAAAATTTATGACAAATACCTTTCGGTCTTTAGTTTGCGCTGAAGCTATTACGGATATTTCTGTGCAGTCATTTAATCAGAAAAAAAAATTATAAATTGAATAATAAATCCAACTGTCATCGACGTAAACAAAACAAATGTGAACGCGCTCTTTGTTTATTATTGATTTTATAATCTGAATTTTCATCGCGACTTTAAGGATGTTTTTCTGATAAAACGGCTGCACAAAATCATACACAACTACTTTAGCGCAAAATATATACTAAATAGTATTTGTCATAAATCTGTCGAAGTCTAATTGTGTTTTATGAAAGAATAATCATGGAGCAAAGGGTCGCCTGTTTTCTCATGTGTTTGTATATCTATATACATGTCCGGGGGGCCTTAATATGAAAAAAATAGCAAAACTTATAACATTACATTCTCACTCCTCGCTATATATGTCAATATAGAAAATACTATTATTAAGAATTGTCAAAGGATTGAAACTGCAAACTGAATATAAATCTGTAGTTTATCTATATTTCTATTTATGTGTACATTTGATTCATTGCTATAATATTTATATATTACGAAAATAATTTATGTAGAATAAGGAAAATGAGAGTTCCGAATAGTAAGCTCGATAAAGCATCTTCAAGTCGGTATAAAATATCTTATTAGATGAAAGAGTATAAAGATTTTAATAAGTATAAAAAACAAACATTTTCTTCTTAATACTACAGTGAATAATGTCTTTCTTCGAAAAGTTTTCATTGCACATATTTGAGCCATGTAAAATAAAAATGTATATTTAACTAATCACACGACAATACGCACACTTTAAAAAAGAGTTTGGTTTGGCAAAGCATCTTTCAGTACTTGTATTCACGCAGGTACACCTTTAATAAAATAAAACATATGAAAGAGTCGTGGCAATGTAATAAATAATTGGCTCAATTATATGAACGTATAAAATAGTGACATAAAAACTATAATTAAATGAATGTTATAAAAGTGTCACAGTCACGAAACGTAAAACACAAACACGACTTTTAAAGACTTTTAAAATAAATAAATTTAGTTGTCAATAATACCGTGAGTTAAGCATGGATTAGTTAGAATAACACCTGTACGAATAATTCTGATAATAAGAAACACCTAAAATTGTTCAACACTATGCAGTAATTCTATTGCTTACGTAAGCATTTCGCAATTTACAGTGATCCACGACACTTCGCCAGTGGCAATCTTTTTTTAACAGATAGGGATTACCAATAATAATGAGCAAACATCGTGCACGCGTGATAGCTACGTTCAAACGTTCTCGATGGGATACGAATCCGAGAGCGTGGGTGATGTCACTTGCGACATTATCCTCAGTAGTTCTGACGGTTGACAAGATAATGACTTTTCTTTCTTGACCTTGGAATTCTTCAACGCTGCCGACTTTGGGAATATCCATATCGAATGATCCGATCATGTTCTTTATTGTGAAGACCTATTGAATATAACGGGATTGATAATTAATAACCAATCAACGAAGATGAAAGCTTAGCTTCGTTGGTCAATTATACTTCAATATTTTATATTAAAATAAAATTATTATCTGATTGTTACCTGTTTCGAGTAAGGTGTAATGATTCCAATGTCGTCGCGTGAGAGATGATGTTCATACAATTCCAATAAGTAGAGGCAGACTTGAGTGGCTTCTGCAGTGTTGTACCAACTGGGACTGTCTGTGTCTTGCATATTTTTCCCATCGACTGCATGGAAGACTATTGGCAAAGGATCTCCCAATCTTCTAGGCAGCATATCTTGTAAATTTTTCAGACACTCGGCTTCTTCGCTATCAGTTTCATGGATCTTTATATAACAGAATAACAATCATTTCAAGATAACTAACAATTTTAAATGAAAAACACTGAATCGTCTCGAGATACATACCTGAGGTAGTAATTCATTCTCGTAAAAGAGTTTATTGGGCAATTCCAGCAAGTCAGGTAAGCTTCTGTAATTCATGAGCAATTTAGTGACTAGTCGAGGATCGTATCCGGTTTCAAAACCTATAGGATCTCTCTGATACGGGAACTGCTGCAGCAGTCTAACGAGAAAACTGTCGTTCAAGCCAAAGTAACCGGCATATTTACATAGATTCACAGGACCCAACTGTTTGGGATCACCAGCTAATATAATTTGCGACGTGCTTGTATGCACTAGAATCAACGGGATCATGATTTCGGGCTCAGTGGCTTGGCCAGCTTCATCAACGACCACATGAGTGAAGTGTCCCGATTTGCAGCCCATGTTATGTAAAATACCTACGGCTGAGCACGTAGCCACTATGATGCGAGATCGGCAGAGAACGCTCAAAGTCACGTTCTTTTGATAGCCGCGAGCGTCTCGCAGATTGACGTCTGGTCGAGTGCCTTCTTCGGCAATGTCGGCGGTCGCACAGTATGGTATTAATAAATCGGGTATTTGATCGCTTTCCAGATAATGATGGGCAACCAGACGAACCTACGAAAATATCGATTTCATTATTATTACTCTCCTTTAGCAAAGTTTATTTTTTTTATAATAACGATAGGTCAAATAATTAAATAAATAAGTCTGTTATACTCACCATATCACCAGGCTGAAGTCTTTTACTTTTCAGCAATCGCTCAGCAATGAGATTGGCTGAGCTGTTAGAAGGAGTACACACCAGTATTCGACTATCGCTCATAGTGAATATGATTTGCAAAATCGATTCGCAAACAGTAATGGTTTTTCCAGTTCCTGGAGGTCCAAATATCACGTAAGGCAGTGGCCGAGCAACGCCTTTCAGAATATTTTTCACAGCTTCTTTTTGGTAAACATTTAATCTTTTATTGAACCATTTTATTCTTTTGTTATTCAAAATATCTGCAGCTGCCTTAGATCGGTCTTCAAAAGTTAAAGAGGGATCTGCAAAAATTTCCTGAATTTTCTTCATGTTTTGTTCTTCATCATTTGGAATGTGACTAGCACCATCTTCATCACTCTCAACGCTATGATCATCGTCTTCCGCTTCAACAAAATTAAACTGTGGGTCTTTTTGATAAACTCTTTTTGGAAATAGAACATCTGGACCCAATCTGTTTATTGCCAAATTGATGGCAGTATGACATCTTTGAAGTACTGTAGTTGAGCCCTTGAAGGTTATTTGAGAATCTTCTCCAGCATAGCGTTCATGGAAAGACTGATTAAATTTCAAATACACATCTGAGCTTTTAATTTTATGAATGTAGCCTTCATAACATTTTTTTCCTAGAAAAACACACACAAAACTAATTACAGTTGTAAAAATTAATTTATTGTTCTTAATTAAATCATGAATGTAATTGTTGTGTACTCACCATTAGTATGATCCCAACTGAAAGACACAAGAACTCTATCACCAATGATTAACGAAGGTCGTTTTTCTGCAAGTCCAGGTACATTCAAGCTGAGAAATTCTCCACTTCGACGCATTATTGCACTGGGCATGTCGAATCGCCTCATGTTAAGAATTTGTGCTATTTCTTCGAGATATAGTAAGTAATCAAAACGCTGCTTGTAATTCTCTACAGTCAGGTGCTGCTGGAGAAGATGCACTCTATCTGTCAAGTGGTTATAAGCTTCAGCTCTACTCAGTTTCCTATCAATTATTTCTTTCACTGCTGACCAAACAAGGTCGGGAATTTTCCAAGTCATTGGACGCTCTGGTATAAATCGAGCCGACGGGAACGGTTTGACACCCCTGACATACATTCCGTCTTCATATACATGGGGTTTTACAGATTTATGGTTACAATTGTTAGCATATGTGTTGTTTGATTCTTCTGTTGCTGGTGTCTTTGCTTGTATGCTATTTACTGTTATTACAACAAGACGACCAATTTTGAACTTTTTGAACTTAAAAATAATCAATTCCTCGGAAACTCCTACGAAACGCGCTCTACATTGGAATTTGTAAGTTACTGAATCTTGAGGTCTCAAATCTTGAGGATCTTGATTTTCTTGAGGTTTGTTGTCAACTGGATTCAATAAAATTAACTGAGATTCAGATTTCTTAGACAAGAAAGCACATCTGTTCAAAGTTTGTTTATAATTTCCATTGTTCTTTACTGTAACTTCAATTATTTTTACTGATTTCACATCTAAATTGACTTTGATGTCATTAGTTATTTCTATGTTCTCTTTATCTCTGACCATCTCATTGAGTTCATCCGCCGGCATCTGAGGCTTAAACTTTACAGTTGAAGTCTCGTATCTCTGAGATACCTGAAAATCACATTAAATTATTATAGCAAAATTTTTTTTTCCCTTACAAATATTTAATAGGCAAATTATGAAAATAATCATTTCTGACTTACATCTTCCCTGGGAACCACTTGCAAAGCTCTCCAACGTTGGCCAATCCCTTGATCACTTTCAATGCAGTGGACAACAATTCTATCTCCATTCCTTGGTACATAACCAGCTGTGCAAACACTCTTTGCAAAAACAATATTTTTGTCAATCATTCCAGATTCTGATTCTTCTTTATATTCTGTGACTTTCCCTAATTTCTGCAGAGATCTCAATGGTTTCATTTCCTCAATTTCCAATATTTCACCTTGCAAATTAGCAATATCTTTGTTGACCTCACATAGACATTCTAATTTTACCCAGTCTCCAACAAAGGGCACAAATTCAGACTTGATATTATCCAAATTGACACAAATCTTGCTGCAAGTTTTATCCTCTACAATAATTTCTCTGCCCTTTCTTTCAGTAATTTTGCCAACAACGACAATTTTACTTATCTCATTCTTTATAATTTGATCACATTGAAGTACATTAGGTATTTCTGGATAAATCTCATTGTCTGTATTAACGTGGTTCAAATCTGATCTTTGTTCTAGTATATCTTCAGTTTCATTCTTTACTTCATGATTTCCATTTGATTTTTGTTGTAGTACAGTACACCTTGGCCTATCGTCAGTTTCCCAAGTGGTTTCAATTTTATCTACAATCTTTCGAATCTTTAAATCACCATCTTTATGTTTTTTGAAAGCCAGGTAGTAAACTTTATCTCCTATCTGGAGGTCAGTGGGAGCTATATCTTTTGTCTCACAAAGATAATCCTGATCTATCATTACATGATCTCCTCTCGCATCAGTAATAAAACCAGTTTTGTAAAAGCATCCTTTCTCATCTTCAATGTTAATCAATTGAGGTTCTGTGATTTCTTCTTCACTAACTTGTTTAGCCTGATCAATTTTCGCTAACAAGTCTTCTTCTTGGTCTGGTGCATGAAATTCACTGTTAGTGTGTGAGTCATCATAGCCATTCACGAATTTATTTATAACATGTTTCAATAGAGAAATCATTTTCTTGCTGTGGTTATACAATCGAGTCAAAATTTTTTCGTAAGTTTTATGCAGATCCAATCATTGACAATTCATCCAATTATTTATTTCATAAAGAACATGGTCCAAGTGAAAATCTGAAAAATGCCATTATAGAAATTATTAGAGCAATTATTCTCGAACTGATAAATAATGATTTTTCAATCAATTATTATTGAATCAATAATTAACTGTGACAACTGTCAAAAATAAATGATTGTAACTGCAATTGGAACTTTGGATAAGATTTGAAGTAACGGTCAGTATGCGGATTCATACCCCATACTGAAAAACATCATGTGATGTCTCACATGATCTATCAGGAGATTGGTAACGAGACGTTTTTGCATGATTATTTACGTGAAATCTCATGACATCCCGTGAAAAAATCACTTTAAAAATCGATCATCCTCGAATATTTGTATTTTTTTTCTCTTTTACTTGGAATAAATTTATAAATTCAACACGATATCACATGACGAGTAATCCAAACGTGATATCATGTGGACTATCAAGACTTCACGTCAACAATCATGCAAAAACGTCTCGTGACAAATCTCCTGATAGATCATGTGAGACATCACATGTTTTTCAGTAGGGTATTGCTTATAGCTGTAAAAAATGCCTTTTATTGAAAAAAAAATGTAGAGAACAAAGTAAAAAGTGATAGAAAATGCAAATTTATGAAATCAAGCAAGTAGAAAAATAAAATATCGTCGTACATGTACCTATATTTTGAAATATGCAAATTTTTTATTCGTTTGCGAGTGCATCTGCTTTACAGATCGAGGCTTCTCAAGAACTGAAGTACCGAACACTAACGATAAATATGAACCTCGGTCCTCAAGCTTATAGCTCGGCCGCGCCTTCCCTTTGTCTCGACTGCTGGGGTAGACGATTTTTTTTTATAGCCACCCAGGTGCCAATCTTTATGGCAGGCTAATTACCTCGGCTTCTCGAACTCAAACTGCCCTTTTTTTATTATCCCTCTCCCCTATATAAATAGGAAATAAAGTAGATATTGGAAATTCGAGGAACATTGACACAACTGTTTCTACTGGCGAGAGGGAGAGGTTGCACTTTGCTTATATGAACAATATTCAACAACTAAGTGATTCATGAATAAATAGTCGGTTCAGTGCGGAGAGTAAAATAAATTCTTTGAAATAACATATTGATATATAGGCTGAATTCTAAAAGGAATATAAATAAAATAAGTAAATTGGACTCCGAAATGCCCCTGTTGTATAAATAAAGATAAGCATCAAATTTGCATCAGTTTTAAATTACTTGATTTTACTTAGCATGACAAACGTTGGAAGAAACTAACCTCTAAAGAACGTTTATGGATATAATCGCTATGCAAAAACTACGATAATTTCCGTGCAATACTTTTGAAAAGTATTTATTTAGTAGTTAAAATTACTTTACCTAGAAGTCAATTCTGCAGCTTTGTTTCATTTTAAACACGGCATTGCAGTTGTTTGCAGTGAGACCAACCACGCGAATTAAAACATTCAGCTCCGCTGCATTTCACACCTCATAGTCAAAACAGAAAGAGAGAGAAGGTATATGATTAACGAATAAATTACTGTGATAAAAAAAGAGCAACCGAATCAAACAAAGGACGGAACACGACACACGTGCAACTTGCCGCCGGCGTGCAACAAGTGCTGACAAGTGCACTTATACAATGTACATTGATGTACATGTAGACTGTACAGTGCTGTACAGTACAGTCTGTACTCCAGGGGTCTTATTGAGATAGCGCTCCGAGCGCTTAGAGCGGCCAAGAGAGCGCTCGTCCGTGACGTCATCCCATGT
>JAWWMK010017920.1:0-19546 GCA_035047105.1 Galeopsomyia nigrocyanea | reverse complement strand
TTTCGAGTCGGAAAAAATTGTAATGAATTCTAGAAATGATGATCTTTAAGAATCCATTATCAGAAATTTATTTTTCTTGTGGGAACGTTGTAAAAAAAATTCATAAAGACAAATTGGGTAAAAGTACCCCGTTCTCCCCTAATTTGATTATTTATTAAGAGATTTTTTTTTACAGAGAATGATATAATATTTGTGAATTTATCAATTTGTAAGAAAGAATCAACTTTTTTTGCAGCTTTGATATCTCGAATGACAAAAAGAAATCTATTATCAATACATGTATAGTGAAAACATAGCTTGTTACACTACGAAAAAATTTCTTATTTTCTGTTGCATTCTTAAACGTCAATATTCTAAATTACGAAATGAACAAGTCGAATATTCTCAAATCTATGAAAATTTCTCATTTTAATTGAAAGTATCTCTTGAAATTAGTATAACAATTACATAGTTTATCAAATTGAGGTTCTTATATTCTGTGTCAATTAATTCAAACCTGATTAAAATAAGAAATAATTGATTTATTATTAAAAATAACGTCAAATATCGAAGCAACTTGAATAAAATATGTTATCACTTTCATTTAATTAAAAAGAAAAAACTCCGCAGTACTTTTCAATTCGTCCAGAGAGCATTTCTATAGAAACAAAAAGCATATCTTTCAAATGATCAGTACCTAAAGATAAAAAAAATATACCTCGTGTACAAGCGTCGAGAGCGCATCCTGCTCCAGTGGCTCCGCCTCCGATGATAAGAACGTCGTATATTTCTCCGGCCTTCAGGGCTTTCACTTGATCCTCTCGCGACGGTAGGGGCCTTTTAGCTGGTCGTGCTTTTTCTGCGTGTATCTGATGAACGAAAGATAACGTTTACTTTCTTATTTTTTTTTTTGTTCTAACGAGGTAAAAATTTGAATGTTGATATTTCATTTAAGTGTTTTAGGATGACAGCCCATTTCGTATAATTTTTAATAAATATATAAATAAATAAATGTGATAAAATTTCTACTCAATAATTTTCTTTTAATATAATTTTAATGTCTTTCAATTATTATGAGCAATAAATATTATGCATTAATAATTCAATCAAAAGTTTAATCCCTTCATTGTTTATAGTTAAACAATCCAAATAATTGAAAATTTTTAAATAAAATCAAATTTGCCGGGTTACGAACTTCCGTCGGTAAGCTAGTCTTTTACTTATCATACGAGTCGAAGCGACTGTTGTTGCGGGGGACTGTGTCGTCAATCAATCAATAGTTATTTTTAAACAAAAAAAAGATATCTCATCCAACGGAGCACTAAAACTAATATTTACAATATTGATTCGCAATTATTTCACTTTATAAACAACGCCACAACTAGTTTCGGAATAAGTTCTGTGAATTGTTCAGTGTAATTGATGAAATTCAATCAAAATGAATAGAATTTCTAGTGACTCTATTGAGGTTAGATAGTGCAAAGGGAAAAATGATAGTTTGACCTTGTTTATTTCTTCAAATCTCACTGAAAACAGGCATGTTGTGAACAATCGGATTGAATAACTTGAATTGTGAGTATAATATGTCTCGCTGCGACGATTTTATTCCTAAGTAAACATTGCGAAACGCAATGTTAATTGGGGCAATTTCGCAAAGTTTATCACTGAATTATTATTTTGTTTGCAGTATTACAATGGTGAGAACATATCAGCGAAAGTCTACTTATAGTAAATACAACAAAGAACACATATTACAAGCTGTCAAAGCAATAAAAGTTGATTCAAAGTCATTGACAAAAGTAGCTGATGAGTATGGAATCAAAGTGTCGTCTTTGTATTATCACTTGAATAGATATAAAACTTATGATTTCACAAAAGAAAAAGAGATCAAAGCACTTAAAAACTTCAATCAAGTTTTTACTAAAGAACTGGAGTATGAATTTGTGGAACAATTTATAGATGCCACCGATTACTGTGTAGGATTAGGTCCTTTGAATATAAGAAAATTTGCGTACGAGTTTGCTGTGCAAAATGAACTGGATTTACGCCAAACATGGTTGGAAAATGAAACTGCGGGAGAAGATTGGTTGAATGCTTTTTTGAAACGTCATCCGACTATAACTAATATTGATAGTTTCAATACACATAGTATTCAAACGTTTTTTAAAAATTACGAGGAGCTATTGAAAAGGTTTAATTTTCAAGATAGTAAAATATTCAAAGTCGATGAAATAACTTTCACTACTACTGCTAATCAGGCTAACAGAGTTTTTGCACGGCGTGGCAGGAAGGAGACACTTGAATTAGATTCTGTTGGACAAGGTATATATATATGTATACAAGCTAATTTATTTGAATACAATATTTCTTAATCTTATTAATACGAATCTCTTTCTTAGATGAAATTATGACTATGGTGTCGACAATATCAGCAAGTGGTTCAGCTCTAGCACCTATGTTTAAAATACCAAGAACCAGTTTCACGACTGACATGATAGAAAAAGCACTTGAAGGATCCCTTAGAGTATCAAACAAAAGTGGATGGTTGTCGAAGAGTGATTTCTTGGAATATCTTATACACTTTGTGAAAACGGCAGAATGTGATAAAACAGATCCATGTCTTATGATTTTAGACAACCACGCATCTAGTTTGTCACTTGAAGCAATAGCATATGCCAAAAAGAATGGTATATACATGTTGATATTGCCTTTACACACTTACAACCAACTCCAACCATTGAAAGAAAAAGTGTTTATTAATTTGAAAACTAAATTTAATGCTGCTTGTGTAAAATGGGATGCTGGTCGCTTGAAACCATTAAAAATCAAAGATATTTTAAAGATAGTTGAAAAAGTATTTCCTCTAGTATTCAAAAACTCTGACATCAAGAAGGGATTTCAATTGAGTAATCTATATCCTTTGAATAATATAACTGGATTGGAGGATGATGAGTATACATATGATGCTGATCGATGTAGTGATACGAATGAAGGTGATCAGCTTGAAATAGATACTAATTCTATTGAAGATCAAAAACCGGTTGTTCCTGATTTTGTAGTTACACCAACACCAAAGGAATTACAGTCTTCTGCAGAAATGCCACTGTCAGAAATTGAATCGATACTGGGAATTAGCTCGCCATTAGAAAAGAAAGCAATTGAAAAGAAAAATATTATAATAAAAACTGAACAAGAAGAGATTTTAGATGATCATGAAGTTGATGAAGATGATGAGAAAACTGATAATAAACCGCAGTCAAATCAAGATGAAGATACAGAAATCAAGAATGTAAAAAAATTAAAAAAGAGACATAAAGTTGATAAAATAAACAATAGTGAAGTAGAAAGAACAAAAAGAAGAAGACCTAAGTTAAATTCTAAATTATCAGATTACATTTGCTATTAATCGGGACTTACACAATCTGAACAGTGTTCATTCATGAAGTACTGTGATTTTAAGTGCAAAAAATGATTTTATTTTTTTAAATATAGTTTGAAAGATGCATATTTAGGACGTGATTCTATACTAATTCTTGGAGTTTGATATTTATAAAAATAAGCACTGTGAAGAAGATTTTATATATCAATTATTGTATTGTTAACAAAAAATTTCTGACCAAAAACTACTTGTGATTTCAAACAAATCACAAGTACTAGCCTTTTTATCTAATGAAAATATCATAATTTAGTGAAATGACATTACATTTAAGACATAGATATCGATTTTAAACGTTAAAGTGACGACTTCAAATGTGTTGAACTATTTACAAATTATGATATGAATGTGTCATTAGTTATTATTACAGTCACATCACTAATAGCCTCATAAGAATTTTTCACATCGTATTGTAATAGATTAAAATGCAATTAATAAATGTTATTATTAAACCATAAATCCAGTGTCATTTATATCGAATGAAACATCGAAAATTCAATATTTAAGAAAGTATCTTCCACTTCTTACTCGATTGCTATCCAATCGAGCACGAAGATTCAATGTATACTCACTGGACTCTCTGGTGTGAGTAAATAATAGGAGGTGAGAGCTCCGGCGCTTACTGCGCTCGCGCCAGCCGCTAAGAGTCGTAGGGTTGCCATCGTAGTCGTCTTCTTGTCGTTTTCGTTTTAAATTTTCCTGAAATCGAAACGAATTTGCTCACTCGTCGTCAATTACTGTTCCAATTATACTTTCATTCCCTTGTATAAACTCGATTCGCACAAGTAATTGAATAAAGCGTTCTAATTGCATTTCGTCGAGAAATAGCAATCCTCTGGCAGTATTATTAAAGAAAAAGAGGTCGAACGCCCGCACGAACTGCCAAAAGGTGAAGTCGATAAATTATTCAATAGGTATTAGCTTCTTCAGCTGCGGACAGACAGAAAGTTAGTTTAACATTGTTTATTAGATGTAATAGGTGACTGAAGTCGTCTTTTAAATTTAAAAATTTGGAAAGAAATAATTTGTTCGGCGCTTGATGGAAGTGGACATTAAATGAATTGTTAATGTCGAAGTATAATAGACCATTTGTATAAATAAGGCATTTTGAAAAGTCAAAAGAATTTTTTTATTTTGAAAAAAAAATTATTTAAATATTAAACCTTTTTACTTTTTTAGAAATTTTTTTTTAGCTGTGACATCTATATCTACAACGAAAATCCCCAGCAGGCAGCAATACGACAATTACAGTTATAAAACAATTCGAATTCACGCCTGTGACGAAAGAGAGAGAAAGAGAGAGAGAAAACGGTGACGTATATAGTTAGACGAAGCACGTGCACGCTTCGGTTAGCCAAGGTTGTAAAATTAACGCGATGCACTTTACGAAAGAGAGAGAGAGAGAGAGAGAGAGAGAGAGAGAGAGAGAGAGAGAAAGAGCGTCTATATATGCTGATCGGTTGTAACTACGTGCGTGCAATAAAATTTTTTTATTCTTTTGAATACCTCGCCGATGAGTGTAAAAGAAGCTCAAGTACGGTTTTTTGTAAAATTTATACGTCGACGTGAATAGCAAGTAGTTTTAAAAACGACGCAAACATGTTGTGCAAGTATGTACAACTGCAGTTACCGAAGAGAAGAAAGTTTTCTTTTGTAACGTTTTTTTTATTTTGTAAAGGAAAAAGAATATAAATATAACAGTAAATTGTAAATTTGCCAAATACAAAGTAGCTTAACAACTGAGAGTGTCGAGACTGAAAAAGTTAGCTTAACATTGTTGCGTAAGCTCGGAGCGCGAGAGTCATGAGACGCGTTGCAGATTTGGCAATCGGCGGTTAAGAGACAAACATTGTCTTCATTATTACCAACGAGGAATTAGACTTTGACATCTTGGATTGTTCGAGCGTTTAATTTATTTATCACGTGGCTAATCGATAATTCTCATCGAGGTATTATATTGTATATTTTTATTAGGAAATTTCGGTAAACTTTGAGGATTCAATTGATTTGAAAATCATTAGTTTATTTCAAACGCACGTGATTAGTCAGTTATGCAAAGTAAGTGATATCAATTTTATTATAGACGTCAGTTGTGGAAAGAAAGTACCAAGTTCTTCAAATTAAACAGTTATTAATTTCCCGAAATCAAACGGTATAATGTGCATTTGCGTAATAATATGATAAATTAATTGCATGTCAAGAAAAGAACAAACCCACATGTCATTTGCTGAATTCAAATAAAAGTCCGGAAGCCTCGTTGTACAAGATAAGCGACACACATGTGCGGGTAATCGCGAACGAAAAAAAAAAAATTTCCCCACGTATCTATATACACTACTTTATCTATCGCGTGGCGCAAGCGGTATGACTGATAAATCACGACGCTACTCACGTGCGAATTTGTAAAGCGACGACGCTTATCAGTTGCGTTCGTGAAATTTTTTGTAGGTCAAAAGGAAAAATTCTTCGAAAGAGCGAATTCGAGTTTGAGCCAGGTGAATCTGGAAGAAACCGGTTTGAAATGGTATTCTGAAAATCTTTTACTGTAGTTGCTATTGCAAATCTAGAAAAGCTTCAGACGATTGGAAAATTTTGTTTTATCGCAAATATTTTGTCGAACTTTATCTGCATCATGCACGTCGCGAATGCTTTCCATTCCTCGATCGATGACTATTTTTGATAAAGTTTGATTGCTCCAACTTGACGTCGTCTGACTTCATAGCGACTTAGTATTGCAACACTATAAATAATGAAAACGAAAGTCGACAGTACGCAATGAATTTTTCGAAGTTTCTTTTTTATTTCGTTGGATCACAGCCAATGCTTTGATCTTCATTACAATTCAATGTATACATACTTCCAACAGGTATTTTTTTTTATAAATCAACACTGCATAGCAACATTGATCATTACACTTTGTATACTACATATTATCATTGTGATGGTGCATAAGTGTTTTTTAATTAAAATGATAATTTTACTCTTCTGTCTCGACGTATTTTTAAATCGAATAAAACAATTTTTTATTTCATATATACTGAAGCATCTTTTTTATGTAAATGAATTATGTATCTCTCCGAAAAAAACTTGAAATCGATTGAATTAAAATAATAGATTTTTGAAAGAGATAGGAATTACAATTAGGTATAGGACATTTATTTTGTATATTTATACGTTTAAACTACAAAAAAAATTTCTTAAATTTTGTTGCGTTTCCTAAAAAAAAAATTCATAAATCAAGATCAATTTTTATTAATCAAATTAAGATAAATATTCATAACACGTATGAAAATCACTGCGAATTTAAAAATGAATCATAAATATTAAAAAAAATCCATTCACGACAAAAGTTCGATCACGTTAGTAAAAACTGTAATGATATCGCATGAGTTTAAAGTCATTTTATAAATAACAGAGTAAATAGCCAACAACGCAGTTTTTATAAAACCGCAAAAAAAATGGCACAAAAACTTGATAAATCGATTGTAATTCATTAGCGTCGAAGAAAACATACGATTACATGTGCGACACAAGCCATTGCTCTCTTTCTATTTCCAATTGTTACGAATTCAATTATAAAATAGTTTCGTAACATTGACCGTGAACAACTTTTTTTTTCCTTCAAATTTCATTATTGTGTCAACGCGAACAATAAAACTCACAAAATTCAAATTCAAGCAAATTACAATGTTTCTATCTAAAAAATTAATCTTGCAAATCAATGCAATCGTATAGATATACCAATTAATCCACGAATTCAAAAGCCAATACCGTCTGATCAGTTTAATCAAACGCGCGAGTAATCAATCGTCGCGTTGAAACTCGATTAAACCGGCTGCGAGACACATCCTGCAATCTAATCAGTGGCAATTTCCAAAAAGGAAGGGGGAAGAACTGAAAAAAAAATACCATTATAAAGCACGCAGAATTTTAATATAATGGTCACACGTGTGGAGATAGTTACGTAATCGTTGAATCATCATCGTCATCGCTTACAGAAAGAGATAAACTCTCGTGGCAGACGTTTTGATAAGTGACATTGACGTCGCTTTTTTTTTATCGCCGAGAGTTGGTTAATTGTTTCAAGCGTGTACGATGAGTTTGCATGTTGAGATTCTTCGCGGGTGATGAATGGATTTCGCGACGAGCAAAAAAAAAAGTTGAATCGGAGGAGATGACCGTGAAAATGATATAGATATCGTAAACAGCTCTTTTTTTTTATACGAGTTGTATCGACGTGTGAGTGCTTATTGAATGATGTACCTGACGACTTTTAATCTTGAGTAAACTGCACACCACGTAAAAATTATGCGAGGGTAACAGCATAAAGAATACAAGTATTCTATTATGGAACAATGGGGTTTCTGTGCCAAAATCTGAATCAAGAATAGTCTCCGTTTGTATTTCATTAAATTGGCGAATATACAGACGGAAGATGTGTGAAGTAAGGTCGCCGGTAAAAAAGCGAATTGTGTTTAACTAATGAAAAATCTTTTGGATGAGCATTCTTTGTATAATCGTAGCTTTAAGTGATTCAACTTGATAAAATCTCTGAGATTGAAAAAATGTCTCCAGAAGACGGAAAAATAAACATGCATGGCAAACAAGTACTACGAACTCATTGGAATTTACTGCCATTTTATTTCAATTCAATAAATTACTTCTAATTTTTTTCGCAATGTCACAATTAGTTTTGCAACGATGAATATTTATGTGACGTAATGTCAAAACCAAAAATTAATAGTCAAATAGATTGAGCACTCGATTAAAATAAATGGTAGGAAATTCCCGAAGAAATTATAGCAAACGAAAAAAAAAAGAAGAAGACAGGAGTTGCCGGTAGCCAAAATAGCGTCGAGACCCACGTGCCAAAATCTCGCTCTTTCAAAATCTTTAGAGTTAGAAGAGGACTAAAGAATGAAAATATACGCGCACTAAGCTGTCGCAGAATGGAGTGTAATTTATTAGTTTATTAATTGGCCGTATAACTTAAGAAAAAAGCAAGGTTCGAATGCATCCAAACAAAGAATTTACCTTACGTAACGTAAAACAATAACAATCTCAAGTCTTGAATTATAACTACAATAAAAATCCCCCGAGATTATCAGGTATCAAAGAGTTATTGCGAAAAAAAAGCACGATACGAATATAATGTTAATGTGTAACAAACTGGCACAACTCCAAATAAAACTTTGAGAAGCACAATCACGTGTGAAATTCGTATAATAGCACGTTTATTTCACTCACTTTCGATAATTACAAAAAAATCACTTCATCACCTTTGCGAAATAAAAAGAAGAAAAAAACACTGCACCGTGCACACAACGAGATCACGTGTTATAACTTAACGACTCGGCGTGGGCGATAAAGAAACGGACGATCGACATGCCACACGTATGCCGTGCAGCGTATTACGAACGCGAGGGGAAAGCAATTTTCGTTTTGTCGATAATTCGAGGTCGAACTGTGAATATTTGCATTTTTTTTTGCGAGACGGTCACGCGGTTTAATCCGGATGCGCAATTTGTGTCACAGACGCTCATTCATGTAGTTTCATTTATATATAAAAGTTTGTTCGACTTCAATTTTCACACACTATGAATATTTGAACTTGTATAAATATTATAAGCATGCACGCGAACATACTTTTGAATAATTTGTCGGAAAGATAAGTATTTTCCGGTTTCACATCCACGAGAGAACTGCCGGTCAAACGGCCGTTTGAAGGCCATCACATAGTTATGTATAACACTCGCCGAAGATTGATTCTGCCCACTTTTTGAATTTTTCCCTATGCTAGCCAATGTTAAAATTCAAATGGGTGAACAGAATCAATCTTCGTCGAGTGTAAATTGTCTACTCTGTAATTCGAAGAAAGATCGATAGATAAGAAATTTCGCATGCACTTTAATTCTTCCTCATTCATTCGAATCACTCCAACAAACTCAATATAATAAAACATTAAATTTCTCCCTCGGCAGTGCAAGTTACAGGCTTCGCCCTTATAAACGTTATATTGCGCAACACTGGATATTACAGGTTCTTTCACATCTCTAGATATAGAGTTCGCACAGCCCTGACCTTGTCTTATAGACAAGCGCGATCGCACGCCTCGCAGTACGGCATCGTCGTCTACGTCGTCGCGGCAAATAGTAACACGCGCTGCCGGCATGCTTTAATTTATTTCCCGCAGCTTTTGCCGCCAAATTTTTTTTTTTTCATGCCTATACTCGAAGAAACAGGTGCATTTCTGTGTTACGCAACTATACGTCACTGTCAACTATATGTATACATATATAGTGAGAGAGAGAGGAAGATGCTAATGACTCCTATTTTTTTTTTTCGTTATGAAAATTTATTCATTCGTACACATAGCTTTTTCACGTAAATTCACGTGGCAATACGTCATCGGTAGTCGCAGGTATATATCGTAGTAGTGCGATAGAAATCACGTGCGGAATGCTATCGTGTCCCAAAGTTATTTCCTCTCTCTTTCTCGCTGTCGAAAGTTACACAAGCTACACAACACAGAGCGCAAGCTCGGCGAAAAAAAAAAGTGTCATTGAGAGTTCAAGTTGCAGCGTCGTCGTCGCGCCGGGGCGTTGTACGCTTCTGTACATATATAGCAAAAAAAAATCATGACACCCTACAATGAACAAATAGAATGCTTATTTTTTAAGGCCGTGCGCGCGCGCGCGGGAGGGTGAAAAGTAAACGAGGTTATGTAAAAAAGCTTCGAAGCTTGCAGACACACACATACACGCACAGTAGTAAGGCACGAAAAAAAAAACACAAAAAGGGCCTCGTTCTGCTTTGCTCTATTTATAACCATTGACACTTTGTGCGGGCTTGTAGGTCATCGCTAGCGATACGTCTTAAATGCATATATACACAATATTACCGCGTATATACACAGATGCAACATATACACACACAGAGACACGTATAGAGAGCAGGGATGTCGAGATTACGCGAGATGACGAAAAAATTTAGAGATTTCGTTTACTCACAGTGTGCGTCCTCGATGAACATCGACCACCAGGACGCCTGATTCGTTAGGCACGCGATCGCGAATGAAAAAAAAAAATACGCGCGCGCGCACACAACTCTTCTTCAGACGACTACTGGCTCGCGACTGACTCTTCTTGCGGGCTCTATACTCGGGTTCGGTCGTCGTCGTCTGCCATGTAGTAGATAGCCGCGCCATTCCCCTCCCTCTCTCGTCTTCATTCGCGAGTGTATATGTGTATATATGGGTGGGAGGCAACATCATATAACGTAACAATCGTGTGCCACTCTGCTTTCCTCCCTCCTTTCGGCGAGAACTTGCAGGCTCTACCTGCAAATGCGTTTGTTCGAGAGCTTGCGAGCTTTTTTTGGGGGGCGCTCTTCTTGAATGAAGCGAGCGAAGACTTATACTGGAAGCTTTCTTTTGGAGAATGTGCTTTCAAATAACGGAAGAGAATTCGTAGGAAGCTTTCATATTAATATAACTGCAATAGAAATGTATACAAATTACTCAAAAATCGTAAATAATTGGGAAAAAGTAAGTCACACTTTCTTTGTAGATTACGAAAAATTGCTTGTTTAGACAATTTTTCCTGGAAAGTTGAATTATATGAAGCAGGTATAAAAAATTTAATGGATATCAAAATTTAAAAAAAAACTAGTGAAAAGATTGATAAAGTAAAGAAAAGCGATTATCCGGAGATTAAACGATAAGAATCTTGTAAAATACGAGCGTAGAAATCAACGAGAAGAAATATTACGAAACAAGTTTATTTTATAAGAATTATTTGTGAATAGAAACCCATACGTTCTCAACATACAAGGACTTCATTTAAATAGTTAACGTAATCATCTTCTCCAAGCGTCATGCATTCAAAGTAACTTTCAAGCACCAATCTTTTCAATCTCGTCGGCATCTTCAGCATCCAACAAGTGGATTTTCTTCTTGAAATGCTGCTCGATATCCTGGCAAACTTGCATCGCATGCGGAGAGTCGACCAAGTTTATCGCAATGCCAGATTTACCGAATCGACCAGTCCTACCGATTCTGTGCAAATACGTTTCACAGTCGGCTCTGCCTTGCTGATCAATGGGAAGATCAAAATTGACCACTAGTGTCACTTGTTCAACATCGATACCTGAGATAAAATCATAAAAATGTTCGTTGACCATGCAAGTTATCGGCTAAGGATAGCAATTTTATGGTTAAAGAAATCCTACCTCTTGCGAGAACATTCGTTGTGATCAAAACTTTTTCCATTCCTTCTCGGAATCTGTCGAGAACTTGAATCCTGTCAGAGACAACCAGGTCACCTGATAAAATGGCTACAGCATGCCCATCTTTTGTCATTTTGCTTGCTAGCCAACTTGCAGTTTTTCTTGTCTACAATTGTAATTCAGAGAAATCAGTATTTCGGGTACGATTCACACTATTATTTTATTATTAGACTTACATGGCAGAAAATTATAGCTTGTCCAATACTGATAACTCCATAAATATTTGTTATTGCTTGGTACTTTTCGTCCATATTGTTACACTTAACGTAGTATTGTTTTATGTTATCTAAACATTCTTCTTCCTTCAACAGTCTTATAATTATAGGATTGCTAACAATGATTTCAGCGAATTCCATCACATCTGGGTCATATGTGGCAGAGAAAAACATCATTTGACAAGTTGGAGGTAACATTCTGAAAGTATAACATTATTTGAGTTATTAAACTGTCTTAAGGAGATCCTCCTTTGTTAGAAAACATTGATTAAATTTTCTTTCTATTCTTACTTGTGTATTCTGATACACTGATCTTGATGACCTTGCATAGCAATCATCACATCAGCCTCATCCAGGACAAGAACAGATATTTTTTTCAAGTCAAAGAATTTAAATTTGAGACTCCAGTCCAAAACTTTTCCTGGAGTTCCAATGATTATGTGCTCTTGTAGTCTAGTCCCTCTTGCCACTGAAATTGGATCACACAATTTTAATTATTTCCAGCATTTCCAAAATCGATTTTCTTTGAATAATAAATTATCATAAAAGACCACTTACAGTCTTCTCCTCTAACCGCATACTTCAATTTGATCTCAGGGCAAAATTTAGACATCCTTGCTGCTACCTCACCAGTTTGAATTGCCAGTTCATAAGTTGGCGACAAACAAAGAACCTGTGGATAATTTTTAGTAGGATCCACCCTACTCAGCATAGCAAGGACAAATGCAGCAGTTTTTCCAGTTCCAGACTGTGACTGTGCAATCATGTTCTGAGGCCTGCACAAGATAAAATACTCATTACACTACTACATGCAACCTTGCATATTCTAAAAAAAGTATTCTATAAGATTGAACTTACGGATCAGCGAGCAGTGTGGGTAAAGCAGTCTCTTGTATTTTAGATGGAGTATTAAATCCCATATTGTACACACCTTTCAGCAATTCGGGTTTTCTAAAAATCAACATTCAAAGATTACATGAAAAAATAGTCCAATCGCTTTAGCCTTAAGTATAAAAATATTATGAAAGCAACACTAACAGATGGAGAGCCTCAAAGGTCTTGATACTGTACAAAGGTGAGTTTGGATTCTTTCGTTGAATTTCCAATGGCTTAGTAGTCTCCACAAGTCCTTTTCTGATGATCTTCTGGAGAAGAGATTTTTCAGCTGGAGCCAGCGGCTGATCTTTGTCATCTCCATCCGAAGAGCCATCAGCAGAAGCACCACCTCCACCGGAAGCACCACCACCAGAAGCACCACCTCCATCAGAAGCATCACCTCCACCAGAAGCTTGAGCTGGAGGTGCTGAGTTTTGTGCTACATTATTTGTGCTTGGTGCCTTTGAACTCGCTTTCGAGCCGATATCCAAATTCGTCACCTATATAATTAAAAACAAAAAAAAGACGCTATAGCTTTTGTAAACATTCGTTTGTGGAGTTACAAAAAAATAATAAAAACTTCGCTATTTCATCGCGATACTGTTATAAAAAAATAAAAAATAGTGTATTTTAAGTCACACAGAGATTAAAGTTTATTCTTCCAAAAATTATCTTTGACGCCAACAATGGATGACTGTTGGGAAAGGAGGTTAGGCTGTTTGAATATTTTTTCCGCGAAAAATAGATGTAATTACTTACCTGCGAGGTGAGTTTTTCTTGTTCCTCCACATACTTGCCCCAATCGACTTTTTCGGACGACATTCTCGCATGTAGGATTGAAAATTACGGGACTTCTTAAAAACAAATAACAGTGTATTTTTCCGCACAACAAGTGTAATCGACCCGTCGTTTCGGGAGGATGCGAATCTCTGACTGCCACTGCAGAGACTGCCACCACAAACCACAGTGCCACCGCGGCTGTTGCCGGCGCTGTGTAATCGTGCGATGTTGCTCTTTCTGTTTTATTTATTATACGCATTTCCAAATCTGGAGATGCTTCTTTGATGATTTTCACAACTTTTTTTAAAAATCTCTCTACTCCTTTAACTCCTTATACTTATTTCTAAAATATAATTGAATTACTATAATTTCGCATTGAAGTTTGAATATTTAGCAAAAATGACAATAAATATAATTGACAATAATTACAGTCATAAATTGCATTTATCTCAGATTGTGAAACATAAAATATTAAGAGAAAATATGTATACGGGTTACAGAGTTAATAAAGAGGTATGAGGAAACTTGAACAATTTATGATTGTTTATTTCAATAATACACGGAAACTTTTTGATTACATTAAAATTTATAAGTATGTAGAATCAATTAATGAACATCAGTAATCAGATGTATTGATATACAACTTGTTAACACGACATAATTCCTTCATTCAAACATTATCTTACAGAAAAGGAAACGATTTCCTCAACTTTTACATACAAAAATGTTACGATTTTCTGCAATATACATATCCAATTTTTTTTATTGAAATAGATTATACTGTTCTGGTGCAAGTGTTACTTTCCAAAGATTGAACTTAAATGTCGGTTTCAATAATAAATAGACATACTGATTGAATTATTAATCTTTCAGAGAATAAGAATACAAAACAAAAATTATTGTAAAAATCCTGTAAAATAAATTATGAAAAGGAAATGATTGAATAATATAGTTAAAATAAGTACAAGATTCATACAGTATTTACACACCCACATAAGAACATTTTCTTTCTCGCCTACATATTAACACTTGCCTTGTATATTCATTACATTTAATTACAACTGGAACTTATTGTAAGTTGCTTGTTGTATCTACGATAAAAAACATTTGATTTTACCCAAATGCACAATTAAGTCATGCTGATCATTTGTACAAATGTTGCACATACATTGATCTTCTTTAATTCTTTCTACACTTACATTTAACCATGAGTATTTACACGAAAACTACCTAAGATTCAGGTTGCATAAGTCTATGATGGATGGAAAGAGAGAGTCAGTAATGCCACATTTTCATGCAAGTGGTTCCTTGAAATTAAAATTAAGTCTTTAATCTAGAAAAAAAAATACTCGTTCGCGTTACACCTCGTCAACGCAGTTCTCCGAAGAAAGAAACACTAGCTATTGGTCCCCAGCAGAAGCTGCAGTCAAAGTAGCCGCATCCCCTGTGCTACTCTCAACTATGAGCATCACCGTTTCTGTAGCATCGCGCACGCATTCTACTTGGTGCACATTCCAGTCTTTTCGCTGACAAAACGTCGAACAGTAGGGTGTCCGCCGACATAGCGAGCACTCGGCGTAGGCGTCTCTGTTGCAGTTGGCACACTAAAAGATTATTCATTTCATTAGGTACATTCGGGTTTCATTAAATGATAATATTTATAAAAGATTTTTGTTACCTTTTTACTGTGAGAATCTGAAGCAGGTTGCAGTCCAACAGTGTCTATCACGTCAGTGCGATTGACATTATTCAATAAATCCCTTTTCTGTTGCCTGCTCTCTTCTGCTTTCAGCTCCTCGATAACTTTCTTAAAGTCTTGAGCAACTTTCAAAAGCTTATCAGACAGCTCTTCAAGCTTGGTGAACTTACTCTCAATGTGTCCATTTTCTGCTTGCACGTTTGTCATCAATTGATCAGTCTCTTGATGCTGAGCCACAATATTATCAGTGGGAACAAATGCTGGCCAGCAGTTTTTCTCTTGCAGTTCTGGTTCACTGTCATCATTGTGACTGTCATCTCTAGATGACTCAGTTTTGTGTTTTCTTAGTGGTGGTCCATCACCATCCATTGGATCTCTTGCCCTTCTTCTCCTTTTATATGGTGTGAACAATCTAATTGGACCAGCCTAAATAAATTAAGATTCTTTAATATATTGACAAACTTCAAAACTTATTTGATAAATAAATGCATTACTCACAGCAGTATCATCATCACAGCAAGCAGCACAAGTACAAGAAGTAGCATGTGGACTGAGTATTTGTTCATCGATAAGCGTTTGCAAGCTTCTGCCACCAAAGCGAATACTTCTTTTCCAGTCTTTGCTTGATGCTCTACCACACAATGCCTCGAATTCACTGGGTGTATACCATACATCATTGTATTTAACGCACCTTCCCCTCCCACCCGACCCAAATTTACTTTTGTGTAGTTCAGCATTTGTACTTTTACATCTAACCGGCAAAACTGCCATATTTGCACATTCAGTCCAGCTGCATAATGAATTTGATGCTCCCGATGTTACATGAATAGGGTCACTTTCACTCTCCTCTCCGCTATTTTGTATCACAATGTGAGTTGCTTTCAATTCTCCGTTCCATCTCAAAGGATCAGACTTATCATCTCTTGCTTCGCAGATAAAACCATTGTCCACGCAGAGCATTTGTTTGAATTGTCCAGACTGTAGCTGAAAAGATATTTCAATATCAATACTTATCAACATAAAAATGAAGCAGATAGATAAGTATTGTCATGTGATGATTAGAATTTAATTCTAAAATCAATGTCATTCTATGGTGATACCAGTTTATTCTTTCATTTAAACTGGTTTTTCAAGATTATTCATGATTTTGACAATGAAAAAAATTTTGAAACTACTTTTTGCAATAACAAAACGCCGTGTTATTACAGCAAATAAAATTTTATCAACTTGAAATACGTTACTTATTGTACTTGATGTACCCATAGTAAAAAAAAATAAGTACAAAAACAAAATCACATATAAAAAATATCAACAATCGCATTCACGACGAAACCAATCAATAATCGAATGCTCCAGAATTAATCGATAACTCCGAGAAAAAAAAAGTCCCCGTTAAAAAAAGAAACAAAGAAAAAGCGAGGTGAGCATTGTTTAATAAAAAAAAAGAGTCGCAGGTAAGATATCTACCTGCAGCTGATCGGAGGTGATGACATTGAAGGTGGTGCCACTGGTGGCATTAGCGACGCCGATGATGGAGCCAAGGGGTAAGGAGACAGGCACCCCGGCGGCCGTGGCGACGTTGGTCGCGACGGCCACCGGGTGTGCTGTTGTTGCCGACTGCGTCGTGACGGCGGCGACGGCGGTGTTGTTGTTGTCGCCGAGGGTAGCCGGTGTTGAACTCGCGCGCTGCACTACCGTCGCGACTTGCCGCTCATCGTCGGCTTTGATCGCCAGCGATTCGGACATGTTCGCCAGCACGGCGACCGTCTCCGAGCGCTGGCTCTTATCCATTCGAACCCGATGATGCCCGAAGCCCTCTCTCTCTCTCTCTCTCTCTCTCTCTCTTCAAGATGTCTGTCTATAAAAACTGACGCGCTCCTGCGCGCCTATGGCTTCAGCCGCCCTCTGTGCGCTCTCGTGCGCGCGCGCCAGGTGTGCGTGGGTTTCCACTGTGAACACCTGGCGCGCGCGCTCATCTCGTATTGCAGCAAGAATATATGCAGCTGCTAGAGATCTATCTTATCATGATGGATGGTCAGCTGTTTATATTAACAGATGGCGCTAGTATGCACTTTTTGGAGAAACGAGCTTGCGGCATTTGAATTTTTTCGATTCAAGTTGGCTTTGTCATGACCTTGACACGTCTAATTCAAATATTGTTTATTTGTTTTTTTTTTTCAAAATTTCGAAAATGAAAAATTCTAGAGATATGCCCATATATAAGAACGATTTTTATTGCATGAAAAACGAATAAAAAGCTATCTCCTATCTCCAAGAAAGTATTTTGCCAGAGCAGCTGGTAGCGTATTTTTTTTTCAAATTAGAGACTTTTTTTAAATTTTCTTGGCTAGTTGATATGGATTTGTAAATGTATCGTTTTTAAAGCGTATTCTCTAATTTGTGTTTTCAAAATTTTTAAATAATATACCAGAAATGGTCTTATCCTTTTAAATGCATTGTCAGGAATTGGACTAAAGTTTGTCTTAGTTTTAAAAATTAATTTAAAATGGAATGCCGTCAATAGTATTTTTTTTCAGTTCTTGCCGCAATAAATTTTATTGTTCGAAGCGGTAGTCGCATTTATTTATTACTTTATTTTTCAAAGGTTAGACATTCTGGAAAGTTTCAAAAAGCTTTAATATTTTACAAACACATTCACTGTAATAACGTCAATAAATTCCAATTATTTAATAATAATGAAAGCTTTTTCGATTTTCCGAACTGCGTAAGCATCGATTTCGCAAATATATACGTTATAGTTTTTCAAATTTTAAAACCGCGTAACTTATAAACGGGTAAATTTGTATCAAAAAATTTTTTTTTATAGATAGGATTTACCCTCAGCTTTCGTTCGGTAATATTATAAAAACTCTACAATGCTTAGATTACAAGCTATGTTCATTATAAGGGTGCCATTCATTTTCTTCAATTTTATGAAAAAAGCCTATAGTTATAACTATTGAAAAAACGAGCGTTAGACTGAATGGACGCGGCTTCTTATATATTTTTACGTGAAAGAATTCCCAAAGTTACAAGCAAATCGGTGACTCAAAGATGTGGCATTCTCCTTGTCAGAGTTTATTTTGTTTTATCAGTACATTACGTCCTTGAGTTAGCCCTGTCTATGCATATTCCAAACAAAAACAAATACTTCCCAATCAGTAATGAACAGTCAAGTATTTATATTCTGTCTTTTTCAACGCCAAATCCTTATACAATTTCAGATACTGTTCATTCCAATCAAAAAATGTTTTGAAAAACTATTAATCAAATACTCATGAAAAATAAATCTAAAGGTAATTGAATAAGTTCATTTACTAATTATCAAGTCTCGATTTAATTAACTTTCAAAATTTTCCGTCTAACAGCTGAAAAAATCAATAAAATTTCTCACAAGTTATACCTATTAAATTTTTTAAAATCAATTAATATCATTATTGTTCTAACACGTTACACAAAATTAATATTTTTCATTTATATATCTGGTTATATTCGCAACAGAGCCGAGATGACACATCCAGAGGAGTAAGAAAACTGTCTGATGATAATAATTTAAGGTATAAGCGTATGGCACGGCATGGCGTGTCAATGGATAAAGCTGGCGTTAAGACCGCATGCGGCGTCGGCGACGGGGCTTTTGGCATTATTGGACAGCAACGACGACGACGACGACGACAAGGCGATGGTATTGTTATGTCTTGAGGTGTACGTCGAGGCTACACTATTTACTGGTAAATTAGATTACGACGCTATTGATAGAGAGAGTATATAGGTTCGAATGAACGTCGCCGATATGTACATATATATCCTACGAGAGAGAAAGAGGGATGACAGAGAAGCGAATGAAATTTTGTTGATCGAATTAAAGTGTTCCCAGCTATAATATTTTCTTTCACTGTTGTTTAAATACCAGTGTACAACATCAGCTATCATATTGAATTTATTTATCCTTCGAGCGGAAATGCAATGAAGTTTATACCATCTCTAAAATAACAGGTCGCACAAAACTAAAGAAACATATTACGATCACAGAGCGCGCTCTCTCTCTCTCTCTTACTCTGAGAAAACAGAAATTCCAAGCGAAGCGAATAAGAGGCGATGGCTATTTCAGCTCGCGCGCGCTGACGTATATATATACTTATAACGCACACACACACAGCGATGGGAATGGAGTTTCAGTTGGTTGAACGTATAACCGCGTTATACGGATGCCCTTTGTTGTATCGTCGGGGCAAAGTCCTGCGAGATCTCGCTTCTACACGATACATATATATA
>JAWWMK010017909.1:0-19555 GCA_035047105.1 Galeopsomyia nigrocyanea | reverse complement strand
CACTCTATAATAATTTTTGTCAACTTCACTTTTTCTTAGCTGCGACCAAACTATATACTGGTGATCAACTACCTTAACACGAGCTCTTATGGGAGTGATGGCGTTAGCACCCCAGAAAAATGTATAAAATAGGTTCTATCTATGAAAAAAATCGTTAAATTTTCTTCAAAAACTGAGGGCATCTAGATTGCACTCTGAAGAATCGAATTCCGTTTTAAAAATTACAAGTCACCGTCTAGTTTCAGAGTAATACCGTATAAAAAATTGTAATTTGATTATTTGCTATAGTATATGCTAATTATCGCTTACTTTGAATGGTTTTGTGTTTGTTGCTGTTGCTTATTGTTTAATTTTTATTATCCTTTCGACGTTTATGCCCAAAATAATAATTTTGTTACAATTTTGTTTTTGCATACCTATGCATGCACTATACATCGGTAGGAAAGAATAGACGAATTTTAATTGAACATTTCCACTTAAAAATCATTAAAAAATCGCATCAAAAAACAAAACCCCTAATGCATTAGATGCATATAATCCCGGAAGCATATTTGCATCGTATGTATAGAAATTCACCTGCTCTCTCTCTCTCTCTCGCTCCTCGCGCGGCCTATATATAGCGGTATCCCATTAGGAGGAGAGCCTTTAACTGTATTGAAGAGGCTTTTTTTTTCTCCCCCTTGTACACACACACACATACACGAGAAAGAGAGAAACAATGCATGCCTTTAATACTTGTCGCCATACAAACTCTTCCGCGTGTAAGGGGTTTTTCATTTTATTATTTTTTTAGCAAACAAAAAATTTAGATTTCTAACAATGCACGGAATAGTTGAGTGTGTGTATTTCGCTTTGTTAAAAGTTTGCTGGCAAGGCTTTATATACATATGAATGAAAGACGAAACTGGGTGAAGAGAGAGGAAGACAGATAAGACGAGTCGCGCCACTGCACATGCGACTCTATTTTTTTAATATTATATTCTTCCCACTCTCGAAATTCAATTCGCACACACGCGGGGGGTGCGGGAGAGAGGAAAAGCGAGAGGCGTAATTAGAGTTTGTCAGATCGAGTGACAAAACCTGTTATAAATTACAATTTTTTTTCTTTTTCACGGCTTTTATTTGAACGAGGGATATTTCATGTACATGCGTGTGTGGATAAGATTAGGATGATGCTTTAGACGATGCATCACTGATAAGCCAATGACGCGTATAGTCCTTTTTTTTTTTGTGTCGACGTAACAGGATGGATGACGACCGTTTTCTGAATCATGTGTGCCAGGTAAAATAATATCGTAACGTTTTGTTTGCACGATGTCTCACTTCATATTTTAAGCACACTTAAACTTTCGCCCCATTTACCTAATAAACGCGAACAAACGTGTATTAAAACACACCTCCTCGCGCGCAAAACATACATAAGGACTCTCTCGTGCAAAAAAGAGAGCCCTCTTGGCATTATCTACCCTCAAACAAAAAAAAAAGAACGTCAGGCCGTAGGTTCGTCTTCTCCCCCATTCGGTCGTCCTATCTTACGCGAGGGATCGTTTCACGGGGGGTGTATATACGTCTATATGTACATACGCACTTACACATACACACATGCGGTTTAGTGTGAGTGTGTTGCCGTGGCATTCGACCAAATCGATAATCGCACCGGCAAATTATTATGACATCGCCCACGTTTTTCTTCCTACATTGGAAAAAAAGATTTTCAATGCAGTTTGTTCGTTTGAATTATTCCAGACGTTATAACTGTTCAAACACAGACGTACGTGTGCGTGTGTGTAATAAAAAAACAATTCGTATAAGAAAAAAAGCCTCGTATTACGGTATATATAACAGCTGAGAAGCTTCACGTACATCAACAAACATTGACGACGACGAACTAAATTTTCCAGGCGTAATGAGAAAAACTAAAAATCGTCGAAGAGTATTTTACATTATATATATGTAACAAGCTATGCAAGGAGAGATACAAAAGTATTATATATATAGTCAGCAGGCGAAGGCAAGGCGCGCAGGAAGCGGTCAATGGCTGCCGCCGGTGCAGGTTCAAGGAAAAACCGGCTCTCACTCGCGCTCGCGCGTCCTTTTTTTTTTTTTGCACAAACAAAAAGAAGTGACTTCGTACGTATAGTATTATACTTCGAGTGGAGAGTATCTACGGTATCCACCCTGTATTTTTTTTTTCTTGATAGTGAATTTTAGGATGATACGTATTTCGTTCGTAGTACGTCGAGGATTTTGAACAAAAACGTGACTGATTGCGATTTTGGATGATATAAGAAATCTTCATTTCGAGGGATAAAATGTTATTCAAGTTGTTTTGTATTTTCATTTCACGTATATCACTTGTTTTAGAACTTTACGTGCCTACAAGAAAGTACACCTCCGAAAAATCCTTTTCATTTTCCTTAATTTCCGAGTGTACAAAAATTAGCCAAGAAAAAAAAGGGCACGCAGGTGTAGAACAGATAACACAAGTTAAAATCCTGTAGCTCTTTGTCTATATCCTCCTCGTACATCGAACCAACGTTAAACGCAAAAAAAAAGCCACGCGGTCACCGCCCCTATCCCATTTTTTTTTTCTTTATCATCGTCGTCAATACACACACAAACGAAACGAAGGTGTATATAGATGTATATATATCGAGGTGTCTGGCAAATCCTTGAAAAACGAGTGCAGTGACTCCACCAGCAGCCAGCCAGCCACACACATATCGATCCGCGTTCAGGGGCGGTTATATGCGCGCGTCGTCGTCGTCGGCAGATAGTAGTAGTAGTACTGACCGAAATGCTTCATTTTTTTAAATCTTTTTTTTTACGTACCGATGATGAACGTAGGCCGCGGTCGACATACCGCTATCCATAACCCATGTATGACGAAGATGATTGTTGAAAACACTTTTTTTTTGCGCGTTGAGTTTGATGAGACACCTGTGTGCACTAATACTAACTCTGTACTTGTACTATTCACGCGCGTGTGAGACTATTATTTGAAGGGGCGGGCGAGCACTGAAGTTTTATATGCGAAAGGTATATGTTCGCGACTGCTCTGTCGCGCACCGACTGACGGCCTGCTGGCTCGCTGCTGCTGCTTGCTGGTTCGCTCTTTCACTTCGGGAATATAGAGAGAAATGCTGCTGCTGCTTGCTGCTGGGGCGCATGAAGAGAAGGTGGTGGGGATTCCCCGGGCGGCGCCGCCACCGACGATGCGCGAGTGAGAAAGAGAGAGAGCACACATGGTATATATATAGTGGATGGATGTGTATTATGCACTTTTTTTAGGGGGATGGGTTGGTTCGTTGATTTCGCTTTCGGTAATTGTAGGGCAGCGAGCTATTCTTCTTTTTTTAATGAATGGTATGGATAAAGGAAGTGTTTTTTTTTTTTTTTTTTGGAGAATACTTTTTTTTTCAAGGGTAAAAATTACAAGTGATATTAAAAAAATATATATACATCACGCTCCATTAATCAAAAAATCGAAAGTTCATCGCATTACCCCACAGCGCGTCTCAAAATTCACCTGCGTCTCGTTAGCATATACACATACAGTTTGAAAATCCATCCATCCGCGCGTGAAACTCTCTCCCAATGTATATATCGTATGTATATATATATATATCTATCCGCGATGGACGATGTGTGTATATGTTGAGCCAAGTGTAACGAGAACTCTCTCGCGCGAAGTATATTACAATAGCCGTCATTGTTCTTTCGTCGTGTATATAGAAATTTTCGCGGAATATTATATCGATTGCCAGACGATACATATGTAATGTATTTGATGATGATCAGCTTACCTGTCTTTTAATTGATTGCTTGTTACTGGGAAAATTTCAAATAACTTTTTTGATTATTCAGAACAAAAATATAAAATAATCGTTGCGTAAACACAGCAGCTGCAGGTCGTTAGCTCTCACAGATGCCGTGTATAAGAAAGTTTTGATGGTTTTTCTTTAAAGCGACTGACGTCTCAGTTCTTCTATATAACCCTGGCAATGGAGCGTGTGTGTGTGTATATGCGCAATCTTTTTAAAAAAAAGGGTCATCAACCGGCTTTTTTTTTTTAAAAAAAAAATCACGCTCGCGCCTCGCCTCGTCTCATCAATATTTCCTGAACAAGTGTGCATAGAACCGAGACGCTTCTGCCTTCTATACCTACTCGCTCGGGTGCGCGTCTTCTCTCTCTCTCTCTCGCGGGAGCGTTGCCCTTGTGCGGTTGCACCTTACCTTTCTCTCATCTCTCTCTCTCGTCACCTTGGAAGATTGTTGCACTCTTGATGATGATGACGGACGTGTATCTTTTATCGAGCGTGTCTAACTAAAGCGGATTAATGAGCCTTTATTGAAAATTCGCGTGTGTGTTGTTATTCTGTTTTTTTCTTCTTCGAGATTTCGTAATATGAATAATCATTCTAGGGAAGAGAGAGAGAGGGGAAACAAAGTGCGAGTGAGAGAAGATTGAGTTATCCGCCGCTGGTTGGAAAATTGTTTCTGCATCCATCAAAAAAACACAACCTCGCACGTATTATACGCGGTGAGTGCTATAAAAGGCACTTATATGCGCGGCCCGAGAGAGTGCCGTTGTTTAGTCTCAATTGTTCAGGCTCGACCGAGTAAAGTGCGCAACTTTTGCGCGAGTGTGTTCTTTTTTTTTTAAACAAAAGTGATTAATCTTGTGACTTTATCGGGTATTCCGTAATTTGGTTTTTTTTTTTGGTTGCGAAACGTACGTTCTCACGAAAATCAGAATTTGTTTGAGATGGCTGTCTACCTAATTTTTATTTAAAATTCGAAGAAAAAAAATTGATTATTCAACCGAAATTTGAGAAGAGAATCACCTGAACAACAATTTAAAAAAATCTCGATTTGTTCAACAACACCATAAAAAGAAATAAAGAAAAAAATGAAGCTTGCGAGATGAGTGCGAAGTATGTCGTAGAGCGTAGACAATTACTGCCGACACACAGAGTAGAAAGAGAAGAGAGAAGAGAATAAGAGAGTCTCGTTTTCCTACTCCACTTAGCCGTGTTACCTGTTCGCAGAAAACTTTGCTGCTGCTGCTGCTGCTGCACAACCGAGATGTATATAGACAACAACAGTGAATTAGACTTATCCGTTATGTATTATATGCAGCGGTGAGCGTTATAACTCCGAAATTGTGCAGTCGAGTGGCGAAAAGTTTTGTAAGTGGAAGGTTAATTATCGAGGTGTTTTATTGATTCTTATTTTTTGGGTTGTTCAACTGATTCTTTTTTTTTAAGTTAGAATTATTTAATAAATCTTGCAGTGTCATAATTTAAGTGTCTTTGGAGTTTTTAAAATATAATATGTAAGTTTGATTTCGAAGTTAGATTTATCAGAGTAAAATTTACACAGTGCTGATATGTTAGATGAGCACCCTCTGTTAAAGATGAATCAAATTAATGAGGGCAAAGTTTTTTGCAAAGGATCGAAGACACAAAAAATTGTTTGCGACGTATTTTCAAGCTTTTTATTAAATAAAATCATATATTATTATTACAGTTAAGTCATAAATACGTATAAAAATATAATAAAATCTTATTAAAAAAATCGTTATTCCACATCAAATGTCAATACAAAATCTAGCTCTCCTAAAATGTACAAACATTAGCAACAAATATATTGAACTTTCCAATACAATTTTATCAATATTACAAAAAGATAGAAAAAACTTATCACAGATAAAAAAAAAGTGTAACATTAATCCTCCTTCTTGACTCTCAACCAAAATCCTCCTTTCGGCACAGGCGCAAAAGCCGTCCAATCGTAGACCATCGGCAAACAAGTTTTCGCGCAAGGTTCCAAAGTACATTTAGTCAACAAATGCACGAGTACAGTCTTAATTTCCAGTATAGCAAATCTATTACCAATGCACATTCTCGGTCCCAAACCAAAGCCCAAATTCATCACATCAGCGGTCATAATTTTCTTACCGATGAATCTTTCCGGATCGAATTTTTCCGGATTCTCGTATAAATCCGGATCCATGTGAATCCCACAAACGGGTATCAGAACACCCATCCCAGGTTTAATAACGAAAGGTTTAGAATCGGGTAAAGAAGGTGGCAATTCGAATTCTTTACTACAAACTCGATTAACATGAGCAATAGCGTGAACCCTCAAAGTTTCACTCAGCACAGCATCAACGTAAGGCATGTTATTGTTGATATCTTCGTAAGACGGTTCACCATTTTTCATCACTGAATTAACTTCAGCGTGAACTTTAGCTTGGATATTAGGATTCGCGGCGATCTCTTGAAGCAACAGACAAGTTTGTACGGTTGTAGCTTCGAAGCCAGCGAGGAAGAAGAGAAACGCTTGTGCTGTCATCTCGAGTATGTCAAACTTGTCGCTGCTGGTTTTTTTCGCCTCTATCATCAGTTGTAACATGTCCGGACGCTCGATACCACGAGCTTCGCGGGTTTTTATCGTCTCGTCGATTACTCGCACGAAAAAGTCCGTTGTCTCTTTGCAGATTATACGCAGACCGAGTTTGCGGCTGAGTTTCGGGAAGAGCATCTCGAAGATCAGTTTCAGCATTGTTACGCCCTGGAAATTATATGTTTTAGTTAGTCATAGTGATTAATTTCATTGTAAGAAGAGTCGTTAAATCTCTGAGTTTTTTTTTGCATTATGCATAGATATAAATTACTAGACGAACGAATCGTAAATCACAAAGAAAAAAATCTATATTCTACATGTAATAATTTCATTCAAAAGAAGCCTTGAAAGCACACATCTTTTCCTTAAAAAACAAAAGAACGCAAACTCATGGCATCACCTTGAAACTGGTACTTCTTTGCCCATGCTTGTAGAACTCATTATCGGGATTCTTCAGACTGTCAATCTCTATCCCAAAAGCACAAGTAGCGATGACATCACACGTGTACTTGCTGACCGTGTCTTTCATGTCAATTTCCGCAGCATCACCGAACCTCTTAACAAACCCATTGGCAAAATTATCCGCACATTTCTTCATCAATACAAACATTTGCTTCATCTTACTCGACGTAAATGCCGGACTCAGTGTATTCCTGATCAACTTCCATCTCTCACCGTTCAAAAAATTCAAATTCCTTCCAAAAAGTGGATCTACATTCTCGTCGACGAAGGTCTTTCGATCGGCAAAGTGATCGAAATTCTTCACCAAAACGCACTTAACCAGCTCCAAATCGCGCACGTATATTAACGGCTCACCGAACATAAAAGCACCCAAATATTTGGCTTGTCGATTGGTGTTGTTGTGAACGTCGATGAGAGCGTAATTGATGTGGCGACGTAGACGAGGATAGAAAGTCAATAGAGCCGAGCCGGCGTATGGGAGCTCGTGTACTTGTGGTATACCCCATTTCGAAAAGTAATTGGTCGTTTGGTAACACTTGTACAGGAAATAAATGAGAAGAGTTGATGCCGCGCATAGTATTATCTTGTACATTGCGTTGCTGGTTGGTCGAGCGTGCAATGCGAAACTGAAAATAATACGAGTGATGATGCTTCGTTCAAGATCTGCGACCTTGAGTTAAATTTCTATTAATGTGGCGCGCGGGGAGAGTGACGACATCCAGCGCTTCAGCGTTTATTAACCGTACGCGCGAGGAATTTAAATCTGGGATAAGAGTGTAGATTGAATTATTGATTGGATTGTTGGTATTGTGTTTACTGAAGGTGAATCTGGTGTGGTAATAATTTTTTTTTTAATTTCTTTTAATTTATCGAACGTATTAAATTTATTGATGATTTAGTTTTGATTTTACATGCTGTATCTGCAAGCAAGATGACAAGGTGTCCCCTTTAATCCGAATCTCGTATCTGTATTGTCACCTGCATACATACAGAAAATTATATTTTCAAACTCTTTGAAATATTTTACAAAATAATTAACGTACACCAACATCTCCTCAAGCATTTTTCTTTGTTCGTATTGAATTTTGAACTCGGTGGTAATTCGGTTTCTTGCTGGAATGCATCGGCTAATTCTTTCGTACATTTGGAATTGCAACTTTCTACTGACCAATGAGCACGACCTGATCGCTGTATATCGTGGTCTGAACAATAATTTTTTTGTTAGTTTTAATGGTGAATTTTAAGATTAATTACTGACCTTCACAGTGATCAAGACACTTCAACCATTCGGATGTAACTCCACAGTCTTCGTGAACATCTATAAAAATATTTAGTATAGACACTTTAAAAAATAATTATTTTCGAAAAAAGGTTCGTGATTGGATATACGTACTTATATTGACGGAAGTAAACGATGAAGATACTGTCGCAAAAAATACCAGTAACAAAAACATTTTTGCATATTCTAATTCACAGTGTAATCTACTTCAATAATTATAATCGTTCGACACTGCCTTAACATTGACCGTTAAAATCGATAATACGAAAGATAAAAAGTTTAATAGAGCACAATAAAGTCTTTTTAACCAGAGCGCGAAAGTAGTAGAATTGCGACCGGGGATAACGTTGAGCAGGCGCAAACTGCGTTGCAACGACTCGCTTTTCTCATCAAAAAACATTACGCCAGTCGCGCTGAATGCATTGTGGGAGTGCTCTCGGCGCGGCATGAAAATTGTTTCACGTATTTATCATTGAAACGCCAGGTTATGAAAAAAGAAATGAATTGCGTAAGGATATATGTTTGGAATAATTGGGAAATGAATTTTTTGTTATTCAATAGTATTCATTTTATTATAAAATTAGTAAAAAATACTTAATAAAAAAAACGGCTGCTTTGTGTATGAGCGGAATGATTCTCAGGAATCTTAAAAAAAAAGTAGGTTGTTCAAATAAAACAACATCAGTTTGAACAATATCTTAAAAAAAAACATACTTTGCGGTAATCACCTTCGTCGAGTTCTGCACTAAATTCAACATTTTTCTGATTGAATTTTCAACCAAAAACCACCTTTAGGCACAGGAAAGAAAGCCGTCCAATCATACTCTATAGGTATACAAGTCTTTTTACAAGGCTCCAATTTGCATTTGGAAAACAGATGCACAAGCAGTGTTTTAATCTCCAAAATACCAAATCTATTGCCAATACACATCCTAGGACCCAAACCAAACGCCAAATTCGTCACGTCGGCAATCATAATCTTCTTGCCAATAAACCTTTCAGGATTGAATTTTTCCGGATCCTCGTGAATGTCAGGATCCATGTGTATACCGCAAATAGGTACAAAAATATCCATACCAGGTTCGAGTATGTAAGGTTTAGCCCCAGGAACCGCCGCTGGCAACTTGAATTCTTTGCTACACCGACGATTAATGTGCGCAAGAGGATGTCGTCTCAAAGTTTCACTCAGCACTGCATCAACGTACGGCATATTGTTGTTGATATCTTCGTAAGTTGGTTCACCATTCATCGTCACAGCATCAACTTCAGCTTGGACTCTCGAGTAGATTGAAGGATCGGAAACGATTTCTTGAAACATCAGGCACATCTGTACCGTAGTGGCTTCGAAACCAGCCAGGAAGAAAACGAAAGCTTGGGCTGTTATTTCCAAAAGATCAAATTTTGCAGTTGATTTGTCGTCCTCGTGATTTTTTTTCGCTTCCATCATCAGTTGCAGCATGTCCGGACGATAGATACCCTTCTCCTCGCGTGTTCTTATCGTCTCGTCGACGACTCGTAAGAAAAAGTCGGTGGTTTCTTTGGATACGATGCGTAGGCCCAGTTTGCGACTCAGCTTGGGGAACATTATTTCGAGCATCAGTTTCGTCAATGCCCAGCCCTGAATGACAAACAAATTAATTCTTATCAGATTTTTTTTGTATACAAATCTTATCGGAGCTTTCGTGTAAACACAGATAAAGCGAATCGACATTTATTGTTCGATTGTAACAATCAAAGTTGATTGTAAAATAATTAAAAATACATGCCTTGAAAAACGAACTTTTCTGTCCATGATAATAAAACTCATTATCGGGATTTCTCAAACTATCGATCTCGATGCCAAACGCACAAGTAGCTATTACATCACAAGTGTACCTACTGACAGCATCTCTCATATCGATCTCCTCTGCATTCTCGAATTTTTCCAGAAATCCTCTCGTAAAATTTTCACCACACTTGTTCATCAACGCGAACATCTGTCTCATCTTACTCGACGTAAATGCTGGACTCAATGTATTCCTGATCGTCTTCCATCTCTCTCCGTTCAAAAAATTCAAATTCTGTCCAAACAGTGGATCGGTATTTTCGTCGACGAACGTCTTTCGATCGGCAAAGTGATCGAAATTCTTCACTAAAACACTCTTCACCAACTCCAAATCACGTATGTAAATCAGTGGCTTACCGAAATTCATAGATCCGTAATACTTGGCTTGTTTGTTGGCGTTGTACATGTCGACAAACACGTAATTGATATGTCGTCGACGCGGATACATCGTCAAGAACATCGTGCCGATCCAGGGTATACCGTGATGTTCGGGTATACCCCATTTTGAAAAGTAAGTCGAACTTTTGTAAACTTTGTAAGCGAAGTAGATGAAAACTGTTAGTAACAGACAGAGTAGGTAGTACATGTTGACTGAACGAGAGAGATGCAGACTGCCATGACGATGATGATGATGATTATGGCCTTGGAGCATACTTCGAGTGCAGTCACTGGCTTTTATATCGTTGCACTGTGTATATATTTACTTAAGTTGCTTTATCGACGCTGTAGTAAATGTTTGATTGTTAATACTGCTGAATGTTATTTTATCAGTGTGTTTACATTGTACGGCTTTAAAATAACATTGCCGAGAGCGTAATTGATATGATTTAATTTTCACCGCGAGTAAAGTGAGAATATTATTTTTTGAAGCTTTCTTTTGCACAAATTTATTAAAATTTGATTTGTATTTTATTTCAAAAATACATTATAAAATTATTATTCGGTAAACAAATCAATTTTTCGTGCTACGATATTCCATTTGATTATAATGTTTCTAGCGAAAGTTTCTATGGTATCACAACATTCTGATGTAGGCCAATAGCAGTGCGAAATACGAGTAGTAATCAATACAAATGTCACTCGCACTCGTCTCTCTTTCTCTCTCTCTCTCTCTTTTCACTTTACTTTAACTGCTAGTAGTAGCGCCTGCAGACGAGACTCAGCCAAGTCTATTTTCATTTGTAAATGACAGCGAGAGAGATTGAAAAATGTATTTGTTTTCTTTTTTTACACAGAGATGGTTGAAATACAGATAAATTCTGACAAAGACAGAAAAAAAAAGAATGCGATAATTTATCGAAGGAAATATTCCGTTCATTATTGGCATTAAAAGTCTGATTGGCAAAAAAGTTAGATTAATTGGTGATTTAGTCGTGCTCGTTTATTTTACTTTTTTTATTGCAATAAAATAAACGACAAAAAATTTAATTGTATGCAACATCAATGACATTAGTCCTGAAAAATAATCTAACAAATTGAAGAAAAAAAACAATTTAACAAAATTTCTTTTTGTAAGAATAGTACTGCTCCAAGTTCAATCCCTTTTCCATATGCAGTTCCTCGTCGATATTCAAATGGCGCAGAACCACATGGTCATTTACAGGCAGCCAATAAAGTGGCGGCAAATCCGATGTTTCTAAAGTCGGTCTTCTATCAAAAACAAATGAAACAATTGCAAGTCTGACGAAGCTCGTAAAATTATATAATATTATTACCCAGTTTTCGCGAAATTCGTCCACAATTCGACCATCTGCTTCATAATTCTATCGCTTCCCGTTCCTTTCTGCAGCTGCTCCAGTTTCACAACGTTGCAAATTTTCGCTCTGAATAGATCATCAACTCGTCGCCGTGACTAGGACCTTCATAAAAAAAACAATTTTTCTATTCGAATATTTTAGCGTTTAAAATAGATGATGAAATACTTTTTTTTCGTGCAATATGGTAAAAATAATTAACTGTTTATTTTCGGAGATAACTTTGAATTTTCTCTTATCGTCACGCGAAGACATGTTAATCAAGTGCATGACATATCATCCGAATGACTGTCAATTATATAACATCATTCTGACAATCGAGTAAACAAAAAAACACTCACACGAAATCTCAGCTGACCAACCGGTGATTTAGCTTACGGAATTCCTTTGAATGCATAATAATTGTCACCTAAGCAACTTTGTTCAAACGATCCTTGTAATTTACCACTTGGCATGTTGACAATTGCATTACTCGGCTCCATCGTCAAGACTGGAATTTGAAATATAAAAACGTACCTATACTAATATCGCAATATATATTGTTCGTTATCTGTGCTTATCAATAATTTTGGTCGGGGTGTCTATGCACAATTTATTTGTGATTAAGTTTCACCTATTGTAGATAGGAAACATTTAAATCGATCGGTCGATTTTATCAGATACTCGATGAAAATCAAATATATATAACCTTCATATGTCATTTGAATTTCTATTTTTAAATTGAAACGCATAAGCTTTATTAAAATACCAAACAGACATAAGTTTACAATGAAATCCTTTCAACATTTACAATCGAATTAAAATCGATCAACGAGTACATATATATAAAAAAAAAATAAAATTATAGATATATTGCCAAAAAACACTACAAAGTGCATTTATGCTCAGGATTCATCGGACTGTTCAGCGGGCAACTGAAGGCTTTGGCAAAATCTTCGAAATTCGACAGTGTGCCAATAACTCGATAATCGTTCGGTGTGAAATATGTTGGCTCGTGCGCCGACTGATATTTCGGTGATGCCAATTGGCAATATTTCTGTGTGAAATAAAAAAAAAACGTCAGGATACTATCTAATTTTTAGCAAAATTTTGTCGACTTACGAGAGTGTAAGATACGAAAAACAGCTGATCGTCGCTCAATTCCTCCAGGTCCGGCAGTTTCTCGATGTTTTCGTTGTCGAAGCTATTTTGAAACGCCTCGTAGGCTACTTTCAGACCAATCGCGTCATACATATTCTCATCGATGGTCGATGAACCCACCTAAAATGCGTTCAATGTGTGCTTTAGGATTCGTCTTTACTTTATTTTCGCGTATTATATGCTTACCGAGTAATTGTTGTACTGCCGTAGCAAACAGTTGGTTTTAGTCTCGTAGATTTTGTAATTTTCGCCGAAATCGTTCGACCACGGTGTAAAGTAGACGTCTGTGTTGACTGAAAATTATACTTTTTTAATAAATATTTTTACGTGATGAAGGGATTGATTTATACCTTCTTTTTCTAATGTTCTTGCCATTAGTTGACCCATTGTTGGCGCCAGGTAACCGTAATTGACGGATCTGACACAGTAATTATTATATAGAAAATTTATTGTATACAATATATTTAAATGCACTCACAGTGGTACGGAAGCGTGTAGCAATGGTACAGCTAGTTGAGCAGCAGTTAAGACTGAAAGAGAACAACATGAAAGTGATTGACAAAAATAATTTTATTCAATAAAAAAACTTACTTAATACATTCCTCGACGGTTCATACATAGACTTGGCCAATAATGGATCGATTTTTACGCTGTAAAAAATAAAAAATTCACATATTAATGTAGAGTAAAATAAAATAAATGTTTCTTTTTCCGAAAACTTACTACTTCTTCAAGTTACGTCCATGTCTCAGCCGCTTCAAATTGCGGCTCATAAAGAATTCCCGCGCGTTCTGCACATTCTCAAAGTAACTCGAAGTTATTGTCAGCTAAAAAATCATATAAAACATAAAGAGTCGAATTTTTTTTTTTCGATTTTCTCATCGACTCTTTACCTCGTCGTACAAATGCTCGAGAAAGTCTTTCTTCGCGAAATAATTGGGATTGCCGATGTACCACTTGAGAGCGTGCAACTTCACCATTGCTGACTCGCGAGTCTCGTCGTCCAACCATGCGGAATGTTCCATTTCGTCGAGCATTTGGCCTCGCATCTCACTCGCTATGTCATATACCTGCGAATTTTTTTTTCTCGAGATTATTGATTTTCACCGAGTGAAATATTGTTACGAGATTTGTTTACCATTTTACGAGTATTTTCAGAGAAATGACGTTTCACGTATTCGTATCTGTATCCGATACCGAGTTTCATGTCGTTTATACACTCTTGCCATCTAAAATTATTTGTCATTTTTTTAGTATGAAAATTTCGAGTATTAACGTAATTAAAATACAAACCTTTCGTGCACTTTGACAGTTTCGTCAATAGATCGAAGGAATGCCTCGAATACATCGTGCATTTCTTTGTCCACGTACTTTAATGAGGATCCGATAAATTTCCAGTGAATGTAATTGACTGTAATAAAGTTTCGAAAATTTATTTATTTCCATACTGTTTAACAAAATTTCAATGCAATTGCATTTACCTATAACGCGATTTGGTGTTTCGCTGAGCAAATGCGACAACTTCCGCAAATAAAACTTGTCTTCGACTCCGATTTCCTCGGACGAATCGATCGTCATATTCTCGATGGATTTAAAAAGGTACGTGATTGCGCGGTACCAACTTATCTAATTGACAACATAATTTATTGAATATTTATTATATTCGAAACTTTTTTTCGACCTTTTTTTAATGTAATACCTGTGAAGTAATTTTCGTGTCGCCTATTTTGTCATAGTACTTTTGCAACTCGTCGATGGTAATGTAGACGCGCGACGGTTCCATGTCGTCACTTTCGGTGCCGGATAGTTTTAGCTGAAATTAAAATTTTTTAATACGCCGAACATCCCCAAGTATCGATTAAAAAAACGCTTACGAGTATTAAATGTTTTTCAAAATCAATCATGTCTTTTATATCCTTCGTGAGTTGCTCTTCTTCGACTGTTACGTTTCTTTCTCTCATAAAAATCATAACGACGTTTCTTACAAGTTCGGCGTAACTTTCCAAAAAGATTTTTTCATTACCATCGCTCATCGAATTTTCGTACAGTGTCTCGCCAGGTTTGTTCAACTACAAAATTCAATGTATATGTTTTTTAACTTCGCCAAAAAAAAAATTGAAAATAATAGTCGATGACGAAAAAAAAATTACTTCAACGACATATCTACTGGAGTTCCTGTCGTCCGACGAGACGCGGATGTCGAAGAGAGACGAAAGATCTTTGAGCGTTGTGTAAAACTCGTGAATGCTCTGCCAATCGTGATTGTCATCGTTCCAATCGCTCACGCTCATGGCAATTGGCCAACCGCCAAAGTAATCAAGTACTTCCTCTAACGGCCTGATTCCGTTTTCCTCTATTTTGTCTGTTTATGTAAAAAAAGCAATTTTTCTTTGCGGGTTATCGAGGCATTTTTTACCGAATTGTTATTGATAATTCTTACCCAAATCCATGCACGATTTGTACCACCATTTTTCGTATTTCAACGGGGAAAAGTCCTCGTCGTTCTCGTTTTCTTCCAAGATTTCTGTTTGAGGGAAATGAATATTACATTTTTTTGCGAATGAGTTAGTGCAGCGATTTTTTATATTAACCTCGGGTTTCTAAAATAGCTGTGTTTTCCGTCATTTTATCGAGATTCCAGACTTCGCGATCCTCCGGAAGAGGAAAGTTTGTCTCCCAATTGCCGCATACGTAGCTGTAGAAATCATCGCAAGGATCTACCGTTTTTCTCATTGAGTTGTTGATGATCGTGGCTGAAACCACATTTTACGATTTTTATAAAAAAATAAAATATTTTATAAAAAAAATGTTGTTGATAATTGTAATTATTTTAGAGTTCTTTTAGAAAGCTTCAAGTCGAATAATATTTGATGTAATCAAGGATAGCAAACTAAATAAATTATATAAAGTTTATTTTCTCGCGGATACTACATGACAAAATTTCCATGTTTTTATTTTTTTAAATCAGGTGTTTGATATTAAAAGTGTATGTACCTGCCGCCTTACACTCCTCGTTTTCGCAAACTTTAGCGTTTGGTTCATTTAACATCGGATTTGCCAGTGTCACACTGATGACTACCCCAATTCTAAAAAAATAATAAAATTTTTCATGGTATCTGTATTTGCAAAAAAAATATATTCTTACATAAAAACTGCGAGCCACATCGCGACTGTCACAGAAATCACTCGATCGAGTAATAAATAAAGTTCTTTGCAAAACTGGCGTTATTTTCAAAATGCATTATTCTTTTATACTACGTACTCGTGACGCGGAAATTGTTTACCGGAATACGAACAAAAAATAAAATTGGCTTGTGATTGGTCGTAATGTGCATCGTTACAGATTTCACTGAAGCAAAAAGTGTCTAGAACATTAAAATTATCTGGCAGAAATCAATTGAATTATTTACAATGTCATATGACTTTGGAGAGTCTATAGTTTACATAATTCATCAAATAGTGTTTGTTACAAATTTTTTATGAAAAGTTCAATACATCAAAATTTTTCTTCACTCGGCATTATGTTTTCACAACGGTTTCTTCTGTCATATAACAAAATTTGTTTGAAAAAAATCAATCTAGTTTTATCATCTTACAATAAAAATTGGATGGCAGTCAAAATTTGATAAATTTAATAATGAAATAAAAGTACTGGATGTTCAAGGCAGAAATACACAATTTGGCCTGACCTTATCTTAATATTTTGGTGAATTTCAACAGAGTAATGAATATTATAACAAAAGTAAAGACAAAAATGTATTTCAATTTTCAACGACAAACTAATTCTGTTTATAATTTTTCAATTATTTATAATCAATGATATCAATCAATATTTTCCCATTAGTTTATTTCAAGAAAAACAAAAATCATTACATATTTCGTTAAATAAGAAAAACAGTGCTTTTCAATTTGTACTCTTTATTGTGGCAATCAATTTTCGATACTGACATAAGCGTACATTGCATATTTCATAAACATTATTCATACGTGCAAACACATTTACAATAATAATAACTTCAAAATCTTTCATTGGTGCAATAAATGATTTATATGCTAAAATTTTGAATATATATTTTAGTATTTCGTGTAATGAAATGAGTTATGGTGAAAAATGTTAATCCACTATTATGACAATGTTAAATAAAAATTTTTCCAGAATTATCTTTCTTTTTAGATAGTTGTACTTTGGGCGACAAAAACGATAAATAAACTTTTCGTATAATTTTTTTTCTCGCAAATCATGTTCAGTTCGCTTATAATTATAGAATGTGAGATATTGGTAACATACATAAGTTCGACGACACTTAGATTTATATTAATAATTTGTAAAAAAAAAATAGCAAATTACATTAGTGAATTCAAGTGCTAATTTAACTCCTCACTCATCTTTATAATGACACTATTTTCGTCAAAATAAATTAATTTTTTTCTCCCCAATTCACCGATTTTCATGTATTCAATTAACTAAATTTCTTCAGAAATGTATCTTTTGTATTAAACATATCATAGTAAAAAAAATATCATCTAGTCATCTTTGTCCAATAATACTTTTTTCATTCCATTTTAGTGTTGAAAAAACAGTTTTTCATGAGGTTATTATGAGCGAATTCGAATGAATTGACTACAATATCCTTTAAAAAATCAACACAAAGATAAATCAGAAAAGTGCTACACATCTACGAACTTTTTTTTTAAATATACATCTAGAGAATTAATCATTACCAAAAGAAAAGAAAATCTCGGTAATATCTTACGAGCTAAAATACAATATATCATTCGACGCTAAATGAGATTCATTGTACAGATCATTCGAATGTGAGTATGGCTTTGTTGATTGTGTTGACTTTTTCTCGATAAAATCTTCGGACGGTTACATGCATATTACATTGGCAGAAACTCCATTTTTTTCTTGTTGTCTTTATTTGTTGCGCGGACGGACATTTGAGCTTGATTATTTAATCTTTAGTCTTCATATATATTCCTTCGCTTAGCGTATTCTGCGGAACAGCGCGATTGAGAATATCAATCCAATCAGCTAAAACAAAAACAAAAAATATTGTTATTGTATTTATAATTATGTTTCGTAAAAAATAATTTCGCTTACCGTCAGAACAGCACCACCAAAGCCAATGCCGATGAGAACACCGGAGTGAGTTTCCAAAAATTCTCGGGTAGCTTGCGAGCAACCGCGAATGTACGCGTTAGAACTGTTGATACTGTCGCTGTAGCGTGTACAATCCCGCACCTATCAAAATAACCATATTATCAAATGCAAAATTACACGATTATTTCTATCGGGAAATTTTCAAAAACTTACGGTGATACCATCATATTCTAATTGACAACAGCTCCTCGGTACACTTGTATAACCCTTACGGGCCCAATCGTTGTAGCTATGAACGCCACAGCAATGAAGCTGTAGTTAAAGTAAAAAAATCAGCAAATGATTGATAGTGAATATACAATCTCATATAGGTGTACTTACGTTAGTCTGTACGGCATCCCAAGCTTCCCTCACTGATTCCTCCCTTCTGTAGAGTAACAAGGAGTTTTCCATGTGGCCTACCAAGTTCTCCTTGAACGATGCTCGATACACGAGACCCAAGATCGCCGCGACCGCGATTACCACGGTCAAGCAGAGGAGCACCAAGGCGTACTACGGTTGATTAATTCATTCAATTATTATTATTATTATTATTGTCATTGTTGCTCAAGTTCAAGTTTTACTATTATAAAACGAATAACGTTAAAAACTATAACGAGAAGGTACATTAAAAAAAAAAGAAGAAAGAATTTGCGTGCTACGAGGGGTCGCAAGAACAAAAGATAGAGAGATGAGAGCAAATTGCGCGAGCTTGACGAGAGCACAATATAAAACATTCGCTCACCATCAAGAGCATGCACTTAATTTCGCGCATAGCGCCGTAACAGCCGAAGAACGAGACGATTGTGGTGACAATGCCGGCGATCAGCAACACGTACACAGCACCGTGCAAATTGCTGCTTTGGCCATCGTTGCTCGTCAGCACGCTTATGTAGTTCACTTTGTAGACCAGCGCGATTATCGATATTATCGTGATGGCTAGACCGGCCAGCTGAAATAATGAAGAAAATGTGAATTTTTTTATGGGGTGTTGGAAAGATTTTTTATAGTGCGGGGTTGACGAGTTTGGAGCTTTGTATTTCAAAAGCTACTACTGATTGATCTGAAGGATCTACCAGGTTTTGAACTTCAATGTTTCTGTATGTAGAATTGAAACCCAAAAACTGCAGGCTTATAAAGCGTTGAAGTCTCATAGAAAATTTCCAAATTGAATTATTTTCTGTCTTAATCAGTGAAATTTATTTCCCTCAACTTTGCGGCTCTATAATTATATTTTTGTTATTTTTAATTAAAATAATTCTGCTCCACTTTTTTCATCGATAAAGTTAAGTCAAGCCAAATTACAGTTTATTTGCATGTAGATGGTTTTCCCAATCAAGTATATATTATGCTTATATGGTACTATTTTGATGTTTATGTAATCATTAGGACTGGATGACTGAATTTGAATAAATTCAAGATCACGTATTATAAAAAAAATTGTTTGGCTAAATGGAACCAGTACATTAAGGGGACCAGCCAGTGTTAAACAGGACAAATTCAAAATTTTCTTTATTAGCGTGTAAATATCGTTCTAATAA
>JAWWMK010017898.1:0-19556 GCA_035047105.1 Galeopsomyia nigrocyanea | reverse complement strand
CCACCTGCCATCAAGGCAAATTTACTATACGCTCTTGCGTCGATTCATCCCCAGCCCATAGTTAATAGCACCGTGTGTTAGGCTGTGGATGACGGTTTAGAACCTCCGGGTTGGTAACCGTAACACAAACATTTTCACTACTTCAAATACAGCGAGCGAAAGCGAACTAGTGTGCGAGAGCGTCCCACGTATGTGTGCGATACGAATGTGGTGTATGTTAGGAAAATAACGAGTTAGGTAGATAAGAAGATGTCTGATAATATAAAAAAGTGTCTGCGATGTTCCGAAATAATTAAATATAATATAAGGTGCCAACAACGAGAGGCGGGAGGGGCAGGAGGTCAATAACGAATAAAGGAATTTGAAAGCGGGGAAAAAAAATTTTTAACAGAATTTTCGTCCATAAGGTTAATTAAACTCGAATACGAAGTCGACTTGACAGACGAGTTGGTCGATTGAACAGAAGTGCGTCTGTAAAACTGACATACCGGGTGTCTTGATTGAACATCTGAGCCTCGTTGCTCCATTTCAACAGAGCTTCTGTTGTTGATTCAACCATTTTTTTTAGTGTAAGCGCAATAGTAAGCTAACCGACTAATGTCTGTTATTTCATGAGGTTCTTCAGCTAAGGGCCGATTCGTGCGGAAAAAAGCACAATCCAAGTTCAACCCGCTCGTAATAAAAAAGTTAATAATAAATTGAAATGAAAAAATAGCAAAATATTTCTTACGGCGTTTAGTTTCTTATAGTCTTTGTCAAAATAGGATGTGTACTCTATTTATATTCAGAACAAATTATAATCGCTAAAGTTATAAAACGCGTGATTTTAAAAAAACTTATTTCGAATTTTTTTACACTACATTGTTTCTTAACGTATCAGGAATTCGCATATCTAGAGATCTAAATATGCATCAGAAAAATAATAGAAGCGATTTAGTGAATCAGCGCTGCGCCGCAGCATCAAATTTCTAGCCTTTTTGACGACATTTTTGTTAATAACTTTTTTAAGCAATCAGCGGTTCATCTATTCAAACATGATTATCGCTTGATAATTGAATAATTTTTTCAAAGTTTCGCGAGCTGAAGAACCTCCGTCAATTCATCCGTCGCTATAGTCGATGAAAACCTCTTCAGAAATCGTTATTTGCTTTTAAAATACAACGAGCCATGGGGGTAACATACCTTGCCATTGAAATATCAAATCTTTCCAAAAACTGAGCCAGTGATGTTTGATACATACAATTGACGTGCGCCATGTCGCAAATTAAAAAGTATAAAACACTGCCTCGGGTTGCAACTGGTCGAAATTCTTCTCGAGTAGTGTTAATTTTTATTTCAGTTTCTCTAGCAACCGTCAACTTCTCGTTTACTTCGGCCGCAGTTAGCTTGGTGTTATTTAATACCGACATCAATTCTAAATCTTCAATTAAAGGACCCTAGAAGATGAATACGTGATATTGAGTAGTCAATCTTTTACCGAAACATATAAATGCCATCGTGACTGCGCAATTTTAATATAGACCTGCACAGTTGTTAATTTGTGGAGTAAATTAGTTTCGAGTTCTTTTATTTTCCTCTTGTTCGCCGTAACGTCAGTAATGAGTCGAGTTCTTTCGGTCTCGAGCTCTTTTTTTTCTGTTAAAATAACTCTGCCCAAAAGTTGATCTTCTAATCCTTTCATCGTCACTGTAAAATCTATAACTGAAGTTCGAGCGAAAACCTCTGGAGGATACGAAGGGTTCGGTAGTTTAGTCGTTATATATAGCCTAAAGTCCTTATGGATATCGACTTCCTTATCTCCGAGCTTGACCTAAGTATTGAATTACGGGAAATTATCATATTAATAACAAATTTCTGGCGATGGAATGGTAAATTTTACGTATTAGCAAGGTACGGTACATCATTAGTATCTCAATAAACTTAATATAAAAGCTTAAATAAAAACTTTATTTCGAATATATTACATGATATTTGAACTGTTGTTTTTATGGCTTTGAGAACTTTTTCATTGAAGTTATACTAGCGTCAGTTATTTGTGAATTGTGGTATTCACGAAAATTAAACTTTAAGCAAATAAAAATAATGTAAGAAGTTGAATTATAGTTTTACAATTATGATAAGATTGATATTCAGTGCCATACCTTTAATGACAAGCCGATCTTTATGAAATTCTTTTCCAATAAATTGTCTAATACTGGATCTAACTCCTCACCAACATCTTGTATCAATAGCGGGCGTCCCATAGAAACGCAATCCTCCAAATGATTTCTGAAGTACTTGTGTGACAATAAAGTCAGCTGAAATTAATCGTTACTGTATTTACAAAGGAGTACATTTTCTATTCTGTATCAGTTATCTTTAAATATATGCTCTAGGGAGAAGAATTAGAACGTTTCAACTGTGATATAGACAATGCTAAATTACTAAAATAAATATATAATTACTTGTAAATTGAATTCTTTTTCTTTGTCAATTATCCACCCTTTGCCTTGCAGCTGAGGATCGATGAGCAGAGGATAGCGCGATGCCTTTGTCACGATTATTCCATTTTGAATAGAAAGTTCATCGCTTGGGAGTCCCTGTAAATTCCACTCTCCAATCTAGAAAATGAAATCAATTTATGCTTACATCAAATTTGGTAAATGAAATATTCAATGTGGTTACGTAGAAATTTCAAGTATTTTGTATATAATGAAACAAAATATTTGCTGCTGGCTAATAAACTCACCGTAGCCGTATCTGTCAAAAACTCTATTATATTAACTTCCAACGACACGGGTATTTTTCTTTTTTGGAGATAACCTGACCAAATTTTTCGCAAATACAAACGGAATTCTTGATTAAAGGGTCCACAATACGTGAGAAATCCAGTCAATATTAACACATCTCCGACTAATCTTTCTATTTCAGACTGGAACGTTGCAAGTTGATTAGTCCAACGCGATCGTTCTCCCGACAGTCCGTCAATCATCGCTATAGCAGTATCCATTTTTGCTTGGCACAGATCTGCTAGATCAACAATTTTCTAGAAAGACAATCATAGAATTATCTTAATAAAAATAAGGACAATCAGAAGGTGTATTGGTACATTATGCAAAAGGAAATTCAATTCGATGGCTATTGATAAAACAGTGATATATAGAATAGCCATTGTTACTATATAGAATGGTTTGAAAGCTATAGTCTCTTAAAATTTCATGTTGACAAATAAATTATTAGCTAAGAATCAAATAAAAAGAAATTAAGCATAAAATATCATATTTATCTATAGTTATGTATGAATTTTTACTTGTCGTTCACTCATAACTTCATCAAATTCACTCTGAACTTGGCGTAAATCTTCGTCTTTGGCTTTCAAAAGCTCTTCTGCAGCTTGTAATTTCCTATTTGCTTTATCGTGCTTCCCTTGTTGTATAGCTAAGTTTGCCTGTAATAATAAATGTATATAAAGTTACATATAAGATATAAAAGTATGTCTATAGGGAAGAATTATTGCTACAATAAAATCTATTAATCTCATTGTTATTAAAATCATGACAGAAAAATACTTTTACAGATTTACAATTCACAATTTATCTGATTTAAAACAAACAGTTTATAAAAGATTAATGATGCAGTTGAATAATTTCTTCGTGTATCACTTTCTTTTCTCGCTAAAATTGGTATACTTTACTATGGACTGTAATTTTTCATAACGTTAACTGTCACTTTGAAAAATAATTTTTAAAAAATTGCGTACACTAAAAGATCAATTGAGTTGCCAAAGGAAGAGTTCTAAATTTTTTATTTTATATTGTTACATTCAAGAATGACATTTTGCGTAAACGGTAACGATGAAATCATTTGTTCGTATACGACATGAAAATCACTGCAAAATCGATAACGAATAACAGAACTCAGGCTTTGTCAACTGTCCTCAGATAGCTACGTTTTTTTCCAAATAGTGAAAGGTAAATAAAAATAGCAAGGGTACTTTTTGACAAATTAAAGACGCAGTAAAAAAAAGTCAAAATTAGTTGATATTCCTGGATATTAATTCTGTTTCTTTTCACTAGATTGAAGAAAAAAAGTTTTTAATTTTGTTATTGCAGCAACAAAATTGATACAACTGCCTGGTAGGGTAGACTTACAAAACTGATCGAAATTCTGGTCACGCGCGTGTTTATTATATATCGTTGCTGTGTACTCAAAGATAGGCATTTGACTATGCATCGCGAAACTCAACAAACGAAAACTAACGCTGGTATCCTATATTATTCTTTTTTTTTTTTGAAGTAATAATTTTACTTGGGAAAAAATATCTATTGAAGCAAAATCGGGAGGATGTCATCTTCTTAAACAGAAGGATTGTTAATAATATTGATGAGCACATAAAAGAACATAAAAAAAGATAAATGTTGTGATATAGTTCAAGCATGAATTGGTCATCTTAGACCAATACTTATACTCACTTTCAACGGCAAAACGTCCTTATTTATATCATAGAAAGTAACCATCGACATTGTCCATTGTATTAAGCCTGCTACGTTACCACAAGCGGTTTTAGCAGCTTCAAAATTGTACATAGGATAATTTAAGTAAGGCATCATCAAATCTACAGTTTCCGCATTGATGTTATCTTTAGGGAAATTTTGCAAGTTAAAGAGAAATCTAGTGTCGGCCATGACCTGAAAAAATAAAAGAATAGGAAAAATATGAATTTGTTGCAATACAGTGACTAATGTGGTAGTAAAGAATTCTGAATACTTTTAAAGCTTCATTCCAAGATGCTTGAAGAAATTTCTTATCATAATCAGGCTTAACAAGCTCTAGACGTTTTCCAAACAAAATGACAACGCAATCCATTATAAGAGTAATCAAATATGGAGGCTTAGCAAGTTTTCGGACCGTGGCAATATCAGCAGCTTTGATTGTCTGCACATAAAATTTTACACGTACAATAAAAAAATTATTTACATGCATTTTTGTCTAAGCAGAGGTTTAGAGTGACTAAAAAACCGATCTAACTACTATTTTTTAGAAGTAATAATGGTTTCTTAACCGAACGTATTTTTAATTCAGTTCAATAATTTTTCGATAATTTTTTGATAATAATGCCATTAAATATCAAAGAACTCTAAACCTCTGTTGGAAGAAGAAAAAGCAAACAGTGTCATCACTTGTAAAGCTGCTTCCGCTTCTAAAAGAGCTGGTTCGGCAGATTTTAATTTCTTTTCTGCTATTGCTTTATCTTTTGAAATCATTTTCAGCAAAGCTTCGGCTTCATCTTTAGTTTTCTGAACTTTTGCTTTCACGGTTTCAGCCTCTTCCCTTTTTTGGTTAACCGTAACTAATATCTGAAAGGAAGTTTGTTTTATATGCAAAGTTGCAAAGTACGACCGAATATCAAAATTAATCAAGTGCAACATTAATTAATCTGGTAATAATTTTTTGTTTCTGAAGGATTCCTTCAAAGAACATCGATATAACACGTTACGAAATTTCGATAGGCTCAGTAATAGTCATGAATTTTTCGGGTAAACTTACCGCTTCCACTTGAATATTTTTAACTGCAATATCTTCTTGATTTTTCACCAAGACTTTACGTAAGTCATCAACTTGTGCAGCAGCATCGACTAACTTATTCAACCCATTGCTCATTCGATAAGCCAGTTCATTGATGCCACTTAGATTTTGTTGATAAACTTCTTTATATGAGTCGATGAACGTTAAGAAAGACCTAGGAGTGACATAACACTGGCGTCGAAATCTGTTATAGTATTCAACGCAAGCATCGTTGACATTGTCTTGTACATCGGCCATGACCTCGATCAACTGCCTTTTGATATCGTTAGAACACATCATTTTGTATTCTTTGAGAAAATGCACGCCTACAGCGCACAAAGCATCTTGAGGCCATTTGAAGAACCAGTTGATTGTGCAGCCAGCTATCAAGCCCGGAAACTTCAAGGACCGAGACCGGAATTTTTCACCAACCTTTTTCAGCACCATAAAAACGAAGTCAACTAGACTCTTAGTTCTACGATAAACGGAATTGATAATGGATAACTAATCGACTTACCGGTGAAAAACATAAAGCTATATGCAGATTATTCCTGGCTCGGGTAATGAAGAAATCATAAAGATTATCTTGCGTCGGAGGTCTTTTTGGATCTTCCTTTTTCATTAAAGGTACAATATTTGACAGAATATCATCGAGTTCGTCTTTTGCAAATAAGTTCGCTACCTCACCGACGCTCAATATATTATTAATGAATTCCAAAAAACCCTCTTCTTTAATTTCATTATCGGTGAAAATAAATGTCATTCCCCTCGATCCTGCTCCGGCTTCTCGGTATATCTTTCGCAAATCTTCCATTAAATTTTGTGCGTTGTAGCTCCTGCAAAGTCACTTTAATTAACTTATAGCTTGCGCATAAATCTGCTAAACTCCGTCGTCGAGCACAAGATTATTATTTTTTGTCTCACGGTCATTCTTCATGCAATAATTCGAATGAAAATAACGAGATGAATTCTAGACCGACCTGGTTAGGACTATTTGGAAAAAGTTAAAACTAGCCATGAAGGCGGCAAGTCGAGTTAGAGATTGCTTCCCCGATCCTCCAATGCCAACCAACATAGCGTTTCCTCTTGGCATTAAAAATATTCTCGATATTCGGAATAGATGCACCAGAGCGTCGTGAAACAATACTAAATCAAGATGTATTCCTCGAATGTATTCGTTGAATTGATCCATAAAAGATCTCACTCTGGCAATGACGATCTCGTAACTAAAAATATACACAACTAGTTGAAAACAAGTCAAACCGCAATGAAGTAATGTTTATTGATGCGTCATTTTATTTTGTTAGTACGCTTTTTAAAATAAATAATTGAACATTACCTTGGTAATTCTTCGTAGGTCTTTGGAGCTACTATTTCGAAATCTTCCGGTTCTTCACCCGTTGCTTCAGGTGGATCTCGCAAAAAACTCACAAAATATGTCTCCGAAGAATCATAATGTCGAAAATCAGCTCCAAGTTGTTCTTCAGCAGTTTTACGTAACATATCTTCGAACCAATCTTTATCGGTGAAATCAATGAACCTGTTTTCGAGTAACATGTAATCATTGTAAATTTTATGCCAACATCAGAAAATTATTTTCAATATCATTTTAATTATAATTGAGTTTTTATGAAGAGTCATTGACCTGTCGGAAATAACTCTGATGCATTCGTGTTGCCATAATTTCAGCAGCGTCTTAATGGACTCGCATTCGTTTCTTTCAATTCTCAATATCCCTTCCCATATTCGGGACACGTCACGCAAGTTAAATATATAATGAAATTTCGCTGGAGTTGGCAAAAGTTTGTTCTTTGTTTTTTGCCATATTGATCTTGTAAGAGGAATCAGCTTCGGTAGAAATTCAACTATTATGTCTGAAAACCTTTCAGGGCAAAAGTATCCTTCGCCAATAGATTCTAAATTTTCGAGATAAAATTGAAATAGATATTCTAGTTGCGAAATATTAAAAATTAATGTATCGCGACAGAGTGAGCAAAGTATTACTTACTGAAAATTGTATCCATGGACTTATTTGAAGGTAAAGTGCAGTTAAAGATATTAAACTGCCTTTTCAAGCGCGGTGGAATATCATTTCTACCTCCGCCAGGATGAATCATTGCTGCTAGCAACATTATATCTTGTATAATCAGGAAATCGCCCGGTTTGTCCAATGAATAAAAGCCTTTATACTCCATAATTTGGCGTACAATCTCATTGGTAACTTGATCGCCCCACTCATTAATTACGGGCATGTTTATGTCATCTATAAAAACGCTCATTTTCCGACCGTTTGGAGGGCCGTAGGTCAAGCCGACGCGCTTTTCTACGTAGCTTTCAAAAACTCGCTTCAAACGATTAATACGAAAATTACTCTACAAGACTCGAATAAAACAATGAAATAAAAGCTCTAATTACTTGAACCATGTTTGGCGTGGATGCAGATGAGAAATTGAATGATTTATTCAAATGGTACTCGGGATCATGCTGGGACATGGAGCTCTTGATCATGACTGTTTTACCGGTACCTTGTTCTCCTGTAATTAAAAAAAAACATTGAATAAGCGTTGTTGACTGCAAGGAATATTAGCAAGATAAGCTTGCGTTGAGGCGCCGTACCAATCAAAAGAATCGCTTTTTCTTGTTTCGCGATTAAGTCAATTAAGTATAATGTTCTTGTGTTATCAATATTAGGAACTAGAATTGTATAATATTCCAGCACTTTGTCAGGTGGATATTCAAAAGGAGAAACTCGTTCACTCCAGTGCTGCCATTCTCCCGACTCTGACACGAGAAATTCGAATATAGTCTCATCATCCTACAAAATGATTTTTTTATCGTTATAGTCGAAAAAGAAGTTTCGTTCTTAAACTGAAAAGCATGCTGAGCGATTTTACAATAAATTATTATTAACGAACTTGACAATTTGGCCAATGTAAATTAGACGGATGGTGTAGTACATAGGTTTGAAGCGCTGCGCGCCCATCAAGCTCCAGAACGGCACCAAGACTCCACATTAGTGAGAATAAAAACAGTTTCTCAACGTGACTATTCGACAGAATACCTGACGAAAGAAAAAAAGAATCGCAATTATTCGAGTGGAAAAGAATCAACAATAAATATGTAAAATATGTACCGTTTGTTTCATTACTGTGTAATAAGCCCTCAAGTAAATCTATACACTGTCTGATGTACATTGATTCCAGAAGAGTCATCTTGGTTACAAGTTTCGATTGTAAGAAGTCATGTGCATCGTCGTATATCTGGTTGAATAGTTCTCGTAGAATAGAGATGTAATTATTCGGTCTTGACTTGAACCAACCCTGCGCGAAGTTGGTAAAAATCCCAATCATTTACAAGTAACAACATAATATTGTAACAATATACATAGGTTCACACAGTATGTACAATAAAAACGTGAATTTCAATGTATTTTTTTCGCCCCCGGCAGTACCTCTAGAATTGGTTTCCATTTCAAAACCGAAGCACTGAAGAAGACCATGCCCATTCGCGATACGGTAGCTGGTGATGCGTTGTCAACATTATCCGGCTCGAAAACAAGTTTACTGTTGGGAGCCATTATTATGCGATCACCATTGGCTAGAGTCAGCGTTTTATTGTCATCTAGAACCGAGTTCAAATTCTCAATCCACACTGCGTCCACGGGACCATCCAGAACAATCCACAAGCAATCGGTTTTCTTTATTTGTGTTGATCTTCTCCACAAAGTAGAAAAAATGCCGTCAGTCCAATCGTTCGTTGCAGCGTCGAGTCGACCGAACATTTGTGAAGCGGTGATAGCCTAAAATAATCATAGATATCAATTATATGTGTGTTCATTTGCTATCTTATTTGATATCAATGTGATCAAAGCGAGCGCGAAACCTTTGGGTTCATTCGAACTTCTTTGTGTGGCCGCCCTAACTCGGTTAAAGCCCGCATTAGCGTCCACATGCACTGAGTTTTCCCCGAACCAGTCGGTCCTAGAACCATCAATCCGTGGCGTACTAGCGAAGTCTCGTACAACTGCAAATTGACGAAAACTAATTATAAACGAAATTACGTTGCAGGTCATAATAATGATCGATAGTCTACTTGAATAGTTTTCAAGTTCCATTCTGGATGGTTTATAATTTTGAGGGCATCAGTCGCGTTTGAAATAGCTCTTTGTAGATCCTTATAACTCTGGGTGGTTAATTTGATGCCCGGAAACATGTCGTCAATAAGTGAAAGGAATAAAGGTTCGTCCTCGTCAACTAGTTTTGACAAATTCATGTCTCTGTTTGAAGAAATCAATTTTATAACAAATTATTACATTCTAAAGGTAATTTTTCGCGAAATCATGTTTTTTTTTTGTTACGGGTGTATTGATTTCGCGTTTTTTTCGGCCTCGAGACGTAAGGGACTGAATTGATCGTTTTTAGCAAGGTAGTCATTTTCTTAAACATAAAGAAGAGATAACCGTGTCTTCTTCGTTACAACAAATCTAATCATACATATTCAAAGAAAATTCACAGAGTTAATGTGTCGTATAGAGAACGAGTATCGAATTTCGAGTAAACAATTTGATTATATTCACGCACTGCAGATGCGTATATTACCTCAACACTCTCATCAAAGTTGTTTCCTCAGACTCGCCAGGGTGAGCTCTTTTTTGCGCACCAAGAGTTCTTAGGCAGGACAAAATGTTTCTCAATCCAAAATCATAATGCACCTGCTTGCTGAGTTGCTCTTCACAAAGTTTATAAAGTGTGAAAAATTTCCGAGATAAGAGTAGATTTTCTTTGAAACCGCATGCAGCTAGTTTTACTCGCATGATAATCTGTTGAAAAAGATCATTGTTTACAACAAAAAATCTACTTTTCGTACCTTGAGGGACAAATAATTGCATCATTTTATGGAAAAATTGTTATAATTTACTTGTCGATCTGGTACCATCATGGCTACACTGCGGAACATGATTTTCAAATTTTCAGGTAACTCCTGTCTGCCGGCGTAACCAGGATTCATAGTAATAAACAAGCCGAATTCGTAATCAATGCTGTACGTTTCTCCGTCGCTAAAATTTCAGGAAAAATAAAAATCAATGGTCGTCATCGCGCGCTAAGCTTGTCAGCTGTGAATTCGTTAAATAACTGAAAACCTGAACAAAAAGTTTGCACGCCTCTCTCTCCTTGCATTCAATACTATAGCGATTTGTTGCGCAGCGACCGAGAGTACGGGCAAATCGATACGATTAAACTCGTCGAAACATCCCCATGTTCCAGACTGCGCTAATCCCTGATAAAATTTGATGTCGCAAAAATATTGACTATGATTTACTGAATGTATTTAAAAGACGGAAGTAATAAAAATTTGATGAATCACTTTGAATATTCGGCCTAATCCACGAAAATCCATTTGATCCGAACAATTAAACACAACGACATATTTTCCGAGAGCTTTTCCCATATCCTTCGTGGTTTCTGTCTTGCCAGTTCCAGCTGGCCCCGCCGGTGCGCCACCGAAATTCATACCTAACAAGCAGCATGGTATTACAGTGAAAAATGAGTTTGGTATAGCCAATGGTTTGTGCGTTTGTTAGACGCTAAAATAGATGACTAACCAACTGCTTGAGCCAGTGTTATGTAACATCTATCCGTCAAAGGCGTGACTACAAGTCGATCAGTGCAGCCAAGAAATTCATTCTGGTAAATGAATTCTACGTCGGTAATTCGAATGGGCACCGCTTCTAGCTCCTCGTCGTAATAAAAACGTGCTTGCTTAAGCCACTCGAAATCAAGCACGTTTTTTATTCTCAAACGGCACAGGACATCAAAAATATCCCTAAATCGAAAAATTGATTGAACGTATTCTAAGCAACTTTTCATTCCCAGTCAATTTTATCACGATAATGTTTACCTTTGATGAACGTGAATAGTAATTAAGGCCTCATATTTCAATCTCGCGTAGCTTGTTAGATCTTTGACAGTAACTTCGATCATTCTATTCAAAAGATCAAGGAAAAACTGATTCGTTCTTTTCATTATCGTTCGATCTTTTTTTGCGCTAACCAGCGCTATTTCGGACTGCTGGGTCCAAAGAACTTGTATCGCCAATAAACCAACCTGGATGATTTTATCTTTGATAAATAAACTGGCCTTATTTTCACATTTATTTCGATAATATATTGACCTGTAGTATAGAATTATCGATAAGCGATAGCAAATCTGTTCCCGGTTCTACCAAAGCTTGTAGACCTTGAGCAATGACCACGCCGACGGACTGCTGGTGCATTTTCAATAAAGAGTTCAACCAGTTTTCAACGCCTCCACTGCAGAGTACCGGCTTTTCAAATATAACTTGCTCTTTCTCACGCGAGTACATTGCTATGACTTTATCGTATTCTTTTTCGGAGAAATCCAACTGGAACAATAAAAAATACAATATTTCAAAAGTGCTTTATCGTGAGTTACTGTGAACTCGTGAATCGCGTAAAATACCTTGGCTACGTTGTCAAAGAATCCATCTAAGTAATTGACAATGACGTGGGAATCGGCAGCTTGTCCTAATATTTCTAGTAAAGTTGGATCCGATATAAAACAAAATCGAGGAAATATCACTCTCTTCGTTTCCAGGTAGCTGTGCACAAAACAGTGTTTGAAAAGTGAGTTTGTACCTTCATCTTATTTTTTAAAGTATTTTAGAGCTTTTCGTCATACCCGCTCAGTGATTTTTGACAAGCTTCCAGTTGCTCAAGTAAATGAGGCAGAAATTGGCCCATCGTTTCATCTCCAGTACAAGTTTCAACGGCATTCAATTTATCTCGAGCGCGGTACATTAATTTCACCCACGATTTATCGATAGCCTAAAAGATAAAAAAAGCGAATAAATACAATATCAGCTTTTCGTATTTTTTTTTTCATCGTCATTACGTTAAACCGCTTCGCTTCGGCCGGTAATTGTTTAGAAATGTCACCGCCAATAAATACTGCCTCGAGATATGCCCACAAGTTTTGTACAATCAACCATTTTGCTAATATTTCTGAGGTATTGTTCAACTTGTTCTGCCAGAGCTGTATCTCCCTCTTGAATGGCGCGTTGTATCTGAATTAATGTTTAATTGAAGTTTTACACGATGAAAAATGTTTGTGAGCATGCGTGAGAAAAATCCCACCTGTTGGCAAGGAGAGAGCTTGTGATCATCAAACTGTCTTCCAACTGGGCAATGATTTCTTGCGTTTCGATCCCCTTCAGTAGGAGTTCTCCTCGCGATTTGAAATTAGCAAATTGTAAGTTGACTATAGACCAGTCAGCTATTACTTGTCTCAATTTGCTTTCAATGTCCTTTTCTTTGATGGCACTTATACAGATATCCTATGGCCGAATAATTAACGTAAGAATATTAGAGCGATAGAATCTTAAACGGGTGGTTAAAATTTACTTGATATATAATGGAAGCTTACTTCAACTTCATCTTTATGTTCCAATAAAGGAGCCTCCATAACGCTAGCCAAGTTGAACGTTTCAGATTCGATGTCAAACGTATAATTGCAAAGTTCAGACATTCTATCCCAATGACGCTCTTTCATCGCTTTATTTGCCATAAGCTCCAATAGAGGGCAGGTCTCATTGAAGTCGTCAATTTTCTTTTTTAATTCAATGTAGGCCGGCCATTCTCTCAAGGCTCTGGGTAGTCTGCGGCATCTGCAAACGATACCAATGTCTCGCGTGTGATCTATTCGCCGTTGTTTTGCTTTGTTCTTACTCTCTTTATCGCGATTTGCAACTCGTAGTAGGCAGTAAATATCCAGGATACTCACTTGTTCTGGAAGTCAGTCAGTTCTGCGATAATGACATCAGTATCTATTTCTAACCAAGGCATCTCGTAATAACCGTCGACGGAGCGCATAACTTGCAAATAGAGTCCGTACAACTTCTGCAATAAGTTCAGCTCTCTTTTGCGATGTTGTAATTCCGGGTATTCCGTTATTTCAATGCCAAACAGAGTTTCTCCACTGCTATAAGTTTCATAGCGCTCCCACAAGCTATCGAACCATCCTTGAAACAGCAGTACCCTGCAAATCATGAGAAATCAAACTTTGAATGTGATGTTTACACCAGCAATTAGAATCAACAATGAAGATTCAGTTACATATCGCATACAACTAAACATTACTCGACCTTTCACTTGCTTCTTTAGCTGAAATATTCTCAATCATAGGCCCTCTCGTTTCGAAGTCACGATAGAACGTTGCCACTTCGTTCTTTAAAGCCGCAACTCCATCGGTAAGTTCGTCCTTCAGTGGCTTTTGCATTTCACACACAGTGCCTTGAACTTCCTTTGCTGTTTTCAACATATTTGTGAAGTTGTACCTAATACTGTCAACGATGTCTTGCTCTTCTTTTGAAATTTCGATTTGAAATGTAGCTATGAGTGCATAGATTTCTTCAATCAGCATTAGCTCTCTATCCGTGGGAATAAAATCTTCTCGAACTTCGCCGAGGCATTTCATGGCAATTCTCACGTCTTCCAGATCTTTTATTGGCCGATTCAGAACTTTATTTTTATTGACTATGTAGTCTGATATTATTTTTAATTTGTCTTTGTAAGAATCCGAAAGTACTGTGCCCAATGTTAGTTTCCACGCTTTAGCTTCTACCATCAACGCTAGTTTTAGCTTGTCTAAAATATTTTGGTGAAATGTTGACGTGCCCGAGATGGATGGATTAATTTAAAATAACAAAGCACACTCACCCATATTGATTTGGAGAGGACCGACAGTATGATACACTGAAAGATTTTCAATTTCTACGAATAGCTCTTCGTATTTTACAAATTTTTCTCTTATTTCGTAAATGAATGGTTTTGACTTTACAAATTCTTCGATTTGCTTTTGTCTATCCTCAGCCCATAAATAAGCGTATCGCAGATAAATCTAGAAATTTCAAATAAGTTATGAATAAAATTTTTATGCTCATCGAGTAACAATATTTTTGTAATATTTTACATTTCCAATTTGGGCAATGTCGTCTTTCAGAACAAACATGGCTCCTTGCAAACTCATTGAACTCCGAATTATTTCCTTGTGATTGATAATGTACTCGTAATAATTCGCCAAAGTTGGACCTACAATAGGTAAAATGTAGCTATCGATTTTCCAACGATATCGCTTGATATAGTACTTTTTAGAAAAATTTTATTTTACCTGTGTCAGTATCACTAACAATGTTTTTAGAAGATTGCTGGCCCCACATTGTAACAGATTTATGTATGTTAAAGAGACTACTCATGGCATTATTAAAATGTTGTTGTAACTCCTCTATAGATGGAACTATGGCAATGTTCGGAATCATGAGTACAAAATCGGTTTGCATCAAAAGTTTTTCATCTTTTGCCGTGGTATTTTTCTTGAAAAGAATACTGCAGTGAATACATAAAAACCAATTTCACATTATTTCAAGCACGATAGAATAAAATTTGAATGATTAGCATGATAATGTTTTATTTATCTCTAATCACTTGCCTAGATGATCCAACCATTTTCTTCAGCGTTTCTAATGTTCTCCGCGTACACTTAACTAATGAGTCCACTAGCTTCTGATTAAAATAGGCAAATAACTCCATACAATCGTTGTGAAAATGTTTGATATTAATACTGATCGATTTTTCGATTACATTGAATCCTACAATTGCGTATTATTGTTGACATCAAAATTTATTTTAAAAAAATAAACGCAAAGATTCGCGATTAGTAAAAAAATGTTTTTTTTACCCATTTCAAATCCATCTGTTAACTTTGTTTGAGATGTGACTGGTTTATTTACTTTTGAAGGATCCATCCAGTCATATTTTACGTCTTGAACTTTTGGATCGTCAATTAAATCGACAAATTTATTAATTATGCCAATTACTGCCTGTTCAGCAGTAGAACATTTTATGCCTAATTCGAGGCCGGTTTTAACCGTAAATTCTGCAATGTCTTTTGAAAAGAATTCTGGGTATTGGGGATAATCACAAAATTTGACTAATTGTGTATTAGATATTGATTCGAAAATTTCATCGATTCTCGTCTCTTTCATATCGACCACTTTCTTCAAAAAAGTTTGCACTCTACTTAACGTCAACTCTATATCATTAAACGTGTCGCGAATTTTCAAAGAAGTCCAAGTTATAGTTGACAAACAAGGTTGAAATGCAGATTCCAAATCAGAGAGGCAAGGTTTCATTAATTTTAAAAATAAAGGTGGAATAGATCTTCTAAAAGCATTGTTTTTCTCGACTAATACTTTGATTTCTTCGACGTGAGATAATATCTTTTCTTTGGAAAAAAATATTATCTTGATGAAATCTGGTACGTCCAAACCAAATTTCAATATATATTCAGTTTCTCGAATCACTCCCATCACGTACGGATCGAAGTTTATTACGTATTTGTTCGTTTTTGGACTTCGAAGAAGAAGAGGCGCAGTTAATGCAAGCCTAACCTATGGATTATGGGATAAAAAAATTGTATAATGCGAAGTATATTTGGTAAGTTGTGCGGAAAAAGAAAGGAGTGGGTACTGTATCAGTAGAGTCAAACCATGCTCTGTGATATAACATCTCGTAATGAATAAAAACTGTCATTAAAGCATTATACATCTTAATGCATTTTTGCATTTTATCATGTGCCATGACCTTCGGACGAGTTTTATATATTTCCATTGGAGATTCTATACGCTTTTCAAGTTGTCTTATCCATAATATTCTGCCGGATATCATAGGAATATTTCTAGGCACAGGGGGATTAGACCTGTTTTCATTGTATCCATCTCTTACATCTTCTATTTCAGCTTCAAACATAGATATTAATTCCAAATATTTTCTGTCAATCCACAATTGCCTGAAATCCAATTTCTGGAACCTTTTGCATATAAAGAAAACGATAAATTTTTATTTTTAGATTCGATTTACTCCAAAGTTATCTATCTACACTCGGACTGCATTGACATTGAAAAAATTATGAATTAATTTCTATATTACCTTTTTATCATTGCCAATGTTTGCTCGATTTTGGGTAAATCGGCAACAGATGCGTAGAAAAATTTGCGAAGTTCGAGTTCTGTATCGCCAGTGTTCTTTTTGAATTCATTGTAATCAATATCAAAATCATCTTTTCGAAAATCCAACGGATCATATTTTTTGGAAATAATTTTCTCGAAAAATGATGTAAACTTTTGTGCAAAAGTGTCGATTCCTTCTATTTTTGAACTGTGTAAAATGGAGTAAGTAGTCGTTGTCTCCAATACATCAATAATCTAGAATATTAATAGATGTTGTCACTTGTATATGAATAAAAGGAAACTATTTATAAATATAACGTTACTTTGGCCAATCTCTCTGTGAACATATTAAATTTGCCGAAAACATGGACATCTGAAACCTCTAGCAATGGTTCATCTGAATTTTCTTTAACTTTTTGTCTCATTTGATTATAATAATTGTAGTAGAACCGCTTGAGTTCTATACACTTCTGCAAGTTGGAAATTTGCGAATTAAAAAGTGAAACAATAATACTACTACTGCTCGTTTTCTCCCTCTCACTCTTTTTCTACATTTGAAGCAAAGCTTACTTTCATTTTAGCTATCATTTCCAACTTTATTTCATCCCACACGGAAATTTTATTGTTATTGGTTAGAAACGACTTGCACGACAATATAAGTTGATTTGTTATCTGCAAAATCATATTTATTCAATATTAATCAAAATGTTTGAATTTTAGTTCATTTTTTTGATTAAAATACTAGCGAACCTTAACAAAGACGGCGGTAACCATGCCTTTAGTGTTAAAAAAGCGGGACGTTGTAAATATCATTTGTAGTGCATACATCAGAGACGACAGATATTCATCAAGTTGGGTCGGCGATAGCCTGTACAATGGATAGGTAAACTTTTCCAAAACATACAAATACTTTACGTTGTCCTCTGATAATATTTCTATTGCTATAACGTGATCTTCCAATTTTTTCCATTTCTAAGTTAATTATTGGTTTATATTAATTGTACTAAGATTTATAAATTGTACAGAAAGATCTTTCATAAGCCAAATCATTCTTACTCGTATAACTTTCGATTTTGATATCATCAAAAAAGTCAAATGAGACTGAATGGGAATTGATCTTATCTGTTTCCCAAGCGATGAAAAGTAAGTAAGTATTTTTCGCCAGTAGTCCAGCTCAGCCGATGGTCCAATTATTTCAGTTTCTCTTCTTAATTGTTGACTTACTACCAATTCCTTCGAAGAATAATCGAAAATTAATACGCGAATTATTGTATAACTTATTTACATACCTTCTCCATTAATTTCATCCATTCTTTAACAATGTCTTCAACTCTTAATAGAACATCCAAATTTCCCACATTCTGATTAATTAAATCTAGATTTGACAAGTGCTTTTCGTAGAAATTTCTATCAACGTTCAATATAACAGCTTTGTTAACGTCATTTTTGGTAGCTTTGTTATGAATAGCACAGATTAATCATAAGTAAATGAAAGTTCAATGAATTGTAATACTTTAAAATTAATCAATAATTTTTCAAACTCACTGTTCATAAACGTACAGAAATCTTGAAAATCATTCACAAAATTTTGTTCAATGTGAGGCTGTGACATTTTCTTACTTTTTAAAATCGCTAAGCGCTCCGCGCGAATTAGTCGACTTAGTTATTTTACATTTACAAACAATCGCAAATTTAGTAACGCATACTTCTTTAAGATAGTATTACCAAAAAAGCAATAATCATTTGAATGCCATATTACAGATATCGATAATCTTCTATAGGAACGATTGAATTGAACAGTTTGGTTAGTTTACACTTTACAAACAATTGCGAATTTAGCAACGCAAACTTCTGTATTTACGACGGCTTTTCCAAAGAAGTAATAATTATTTTTATAAAGCAATTTAGGCATTGCTTATCTTCTATCGGCGTGATATATTTATTTTGGACAAAAAATTTAAAAAACGGGTTGCTCGATTGATTAAATATTTATTCATTGAAAATTTATTGTAGACGTATATTGACGAAAGTGACAGTATTGAAAGAAATATAATAGTTAATTGAAGCAAAATTTACAACAACGTTAATTGTGCCTTAAAAAAAGTAAGTTCTAATAGTACGAATGAACATTTCAGAACTAACGACCGCAAATTACAAAACTTATAAATTTATTGAACTATTGCAAATACTACTGTAGGTAATAAAGCAAACTGTTATGCTGACTGAAAATGTACTATCAAGTTTTTGATCGCTTAGTGCAGAAGATACCAACGATCGACGTCATCTCACACAGGTAAAATATATAGGCCGCGAATGAAATTCTTGTTACATCTGATAAAATATATCAACAATTGATGTTCTTAGTTCTTAGATATTGTAAAAAATAAAGTAACGACGACTATCGATCAGAATACAGATAAAACAAAAAAATAAAAATTCAAATAAGAAAAAAAAATTTTTCGGAAAAAAATTAAAATATATTATTATTATTATTATAACCATGTTTTTACTATTAACAGGTCGCTTTTCATCGTCATAAATGCGATTTAAAATTTTTGAGTACAGGTATCATGGGACTAGTTCATCCAGAGAAAGTGACAGATAATTGAAGATGGTAAGATCAAAAATACTCTATATTACGAATACCAATTTACAAAAAGTTTGTTTTGAGTTATTTTTTTATCTCGTTATCTATTTTACTCAATTTTTATAGTTCACTTCTAAATTATGTACATATATATATATATATATACTAGGGGGGCTCCACCCCCCTGCTCGCTCCGCTCGCCAACCCCCCCAACGTCAGAAAAAGTTGTGCATTCAAAATAAAAAAAATTAATGAAATCACTTAAATATTTAAATATATATAAATAATATTTTTACCACACCATGGAGTTGAATATCATGGCGCGTTTTTTTTATAGTGGTATCCCCAGTAGGACTAATCCACTGATATAATGTCGACAATAGACCTCGACATTATTGTTTTT